>JAMFTS010002489.1:0-2500 GCA_028095005.1 Rhynchospora pubera | reverse complement strand
GGCCCTTTGCGCACTCCTACTAACAGCGGAAAACTCTCTTATCAAAGAACCTGACATACCGTGTGTAGAAAAGGGTAGTGGAAGGGTTAACAACTGGAGCACTACCAAAACTACACTCTTGTAGATAATATTCTACGCGAAATGTAATATAGGTGGCGAACATAAACTCTTAGGAGGTTCCTTTGTCGTTTTACTATATATAATATTCGCGCATATAGGATTATATTTAACCCGCAACCCGACAGTGAGGAAAGACTACTACTTCCTGCGATTAACCCCAGATCTGACCCTGGCCTGACACTCTGTTCTTCAGGTAGACAAGGGTGAAGAAGCCGATTAGTAGTACGGGAATCCTCTGAGTAAATAAATAGGAGCTTACTGATAAATAGTTTGATCTTTTAGTCTAAGCGTTGGACATGTACGTACAACTACAGCTCTAATTACCTCTGATCTTTCTAGAGACATATTGGGAACTGCTTCTTTGATTACAGCAACAATAACAAGGAAACAACGGATTGACATAAACTCATATATAGTTTAGTTTCATTGTGGGTAGGCAATTGAAATCCAAATTCAAAAATGGCCGGTACGCAGCTCAAAATAGAACGTATCGGAAAGGTTACTGGGTTTACTTTCAACTTGAACCTCATCGTCAGACCTAGCTGCAGTACATAGAAAAAAGGAAGCTCAGTTAAAGCGGTTTTGTAGGTAATCGAACGAGACGGTGGCGTATCACTTAGCACTTCTGCCTGGCTCACTTATCAATCTGGTCTTCCAGAAACGGATAGGTAGGTGCGAGTACCGGATTTTGACCCCCAACGAATTCGTTATTATAGAGCCGCTCGCTACAATTATTGCACGACGTATGATTAAGCGTAATAAAACCCAACTTCAGACTCCTTAAGTCGTAGGACTACGAGTTCATACGAGCTAAATTTCCGTTAAGACAAGGCCAATTTGTATGTAAGATCACGGTTGGGTTGGGAAGTAAAGAAGAGAGTAGGCTGGCTAAGAAATTTATTTAGATTGGTGAAGGATCAAGATAATGAGAGATCGACGGATTAATAAGCGAATTAATAAGTAGGCGAGGGTGGTACCGAACCATCTGAACCCGACCGTTATAGTTTCTAGACTGACTGGGGGGTCGGGCATTATGGGAACCGCGCACATACGCTGAACGAGGGGGGGTACATGTTGTAAGAAGCAGAGGCGTACATTACAGCCATTACTATAGAAAAGACGCATAAACGGCGGAGCAGAAACGAGCGATGAGTAGATTAAATAGTCAATTATTTTCTTTGAATCAATTTATAATTCTGTATTAGTATAAAGAGTTTAGAAGGAGAAGGTGCGAAGCAATAAAGATTCTTATTATCTGAACTTCTATCTCGTTGGTCTACGTATTTTATATTACTTCATAAAGCTCAGCTCGCGATCAGCTGCGCTAATTCCTCTATTAATCTTGGAATCTACCCCATTACCGTTACGGAAACAGTGGGCTTATCATCTTTGCGGTGGCAGAGCAGGATCTTATCCTTTATTTTCAGGACTGGGAAGATAATACGAGCCTTTTTTACTGCTATCACTACCCGATACGATCAGCTCAGCTTACCAGATAAGAGATGCTTAAACCACATGAGCGCCGTCTTGACTACTACTACCTGAAAGGAGGTATCTAAAATCTTAGCCCCTTGTTAAGTATAGATTGTGAAAGCACAACGCTCCAGAGCGAAGAAGTACTGATCCCTCTATAGCTCTTTCTCAGCAAAACCAAAGGAAGCAAAATATGCCACCACACTACACGCCTCTGCCAAGCCTGGTCAAATATATTAGCCCTAGTAGTCCATACATTCCCTTTCATCCTAACTAGATATTCCGGGTCAAGCCCCTTCTTTCTAGCCACCTGACATTATTGGCGAGTTGTTAACTTCGAAGAGAAAGTGGTCTAGCGCCCGTAGCTTTCATTCATGCCTTCGACCGATAAGAGAACGTTTATTTAGTTTCACTAGCTATATTGACTGCAAAAGAATAAGAAGATGTAGGTGCCGATACAAAAAATCTCATCGGAAAGAGTGAATTACACTCAATAGCTTGCGTCGAAATCCAATGGAGAAGTCAACTTCCCCTCTTTTTCCTCTTTTTTATTCTTCTTTTAGCTACTACTTTTAATTAATTAATCACTGGGCTATAAATATCAACTATCAAGGTCTCGCTCATCACATAATATAAGCCAGATTCACCCGATAAAAGTATGCTGCACCCAGTAAGTGGGTTACTTTGTTTTGAGATCTTTGATAGACTGACTTTGCTCTCCGGTGTTACGGCCTTCCACTTTCCTATATCCCATCTTTATACTAAACTTGTACTACTCTCTTAACTGCACGTGACGGGCTACCCAAGTGGATGTCTTTCCTTTTCAAGGTAGAGTTGCTTGGACAGTAAGATCGGATGTTTACGATGAAAGTACTTTCTTTCTTACTTCCTTTCCCCTACCAAGAAA
>JAMFTS010002486.1:0-24311 GCA_028095005.1 Rhynchospora pubera | reverse complement strand
ACTAATAGAATGTTGCGAGCTCTTTTGGATGTACTTTACCCCCTCTTTAGATCTTAACTCTTTAATACAACAATGAATTTTTTCTCTAATGATTTTTTCTATTCAGTATATCTCAATGAATATGTGAATGCAGCAGGTGTTCTTTATGAACCAAGCCGCCTGTTTGAATACCCTTGGCATGAGTCCGGAAGCATTACAGAGTAACTCCGAGAATCTATGAGCAATACCCTGATTTCTTCTATATTGTATAGAATTCTATTGCAATGAACATTGAAGGAAGACCTACATTTCCAAAATCTTTGTAAATCCTAGAAACCTAATATATTCTATATTTGGGGGAATGATGCTATTCCACATTTCTCTTTTCTGGAATACCTATTTGTACAAACACTCTTTGATGTCTTCCTGGAACATAACTACACACCAGCTCCAGGAGAAGGAAATATATCCGAATCAATTAGTGCTGACCAGTTACTAGTCTATTTGCTCACTTAGTTCGGCCAATGAGCCCAACTACACATTCACTCGCTAGAATACTGCCTTCCAACAATGGGAAGTTTATCCTCACACAAGAGGAGAGACATTTGATATAAAAGTTACTCCTTGTGTGACAGATCTAGTAGGTGGTTACTTGCCCCCCGAAGGGGGTTAGCTTCACTAAGTGGTTTGTTTTTAAAGGAATCGAGGAATCAAATAAATTCCTGTCCAAAAAAGTCCAGCTGTTGGTAGGTAGGTTCACAAAAGGTGATTGGTTCTCAAGGGTATGGAGTGTCGCCGCTGATATAGAAGAAAGCGCATTTTCTAGAGCGTTGGTAGCTCATTGGTTGTTATGCGACTGATATCTTCCCCTGACCTTGCTTGAGCCTAGACTCTTACAAGCTAGATGCCGCCCCGGTATACCGCTTCAAGCCAAAACAAGGAATCTTTTCAGCCCAAAAAACTTGCCCTTATACGCCCGAACAAAAAGGTGTTGCCGAACGTAAGCATCGACACCTTTTAGACCTTGCCCGCACCATTATGTCTCATGCCTCCATTCCCTTTCACTGGATAGAATGTGAACACAGCATGTGCATCCGACGACTTGGAGATCGCCCAGGCTATCCTGATAAAAATAATAGTAAGTAAGAGGCCTTCCAAAGCCTTCCACTCCACTTTTGAGGACCACATAGAAAGTATGCCCCTATTTTCTTTAGGCCTAATCCTTTTACCTTGCTTTGGTACCACCCGCAATGAGACCTTTTGCCTAACTTTCTCCTCTTTCCTTACGCTAACTTACTTTCTCCTTGTTTTAAGGAAAAGCTTTGGCAAAGAAAAAAGAAGTAGATATAAAAAGAAAACAGAACTAAACTGCCTAAACTTATAAGCAATGGCCCCAAACTGAGCCGGAGTTGGAGAGGAAGTGAGCGAGTTGCATTAGCAAACTCGTAAATAGAACTCTTCAGTGGTCTCAGCTCCAAAAGAGATATGAACGGAGTTCAGAACCGTCATCTGCCCCAATTGCACGACTTTTGCAACAGATTAGCCTATTTTGCCTAATAGTTACATAAGAAGAACTTCCAAAGATTAAGCTGAATGGTTCACTCTGCCGTTAATTCTTTGTGCATTCTCTCTAGCAAGTAAAAATTGCAATACAAGATTGCAAGTCGCGCACGTTTGGGTCTTTTAACAATCCAATCTTTGACGATCTGGATTGATTAGAAATAAAATAAAGTGGTCCAATAATAGAGGTGTATCAATTCGCGCCCTCCATAAACTTTGAAACTCGGTTTAGTAAAAGTTAGAGATCAAGTCTCGGTTCACATGCCTACGGGCCCTACCTTACCAGTACAGGTATCAACAGGTACCGTACAAAAATAAGCTTCATTTCGTACCTGATGCCAACTTCTCGGTCAGCTGCATCGACCAAGAATTGGTACACTTGGTGGCCTACATCAGCCCCAATTTTCTTCATGTAAGCATCAGCCAGAATATACTTACTTCTTTTTAATTCTTCGGTTCAGCCAAGAGCTCCCAAGACTGTACCGTAAAGTCTAAGTTCTTTGTCGCATTTCCAGCTAGCCTTTGTAGTACGTCATCTGTACAAAAGTGAAAAAGAAAAGAAAGGTATTGCCGTGTTCTTCTCAATGGCATTCAAGTAAAATCAGAATCAACCCAATCCTGGCTTCACTAAAACAGATCAACATAAAATCTACATTGAGTTTGTCTGCATAATAACCTAGGTGAATTTACAGTGACAGGGTTTACTACGCCTATTGCCCATGTAGTTCTTCAAACACTTATCCGGCATTTATGAAGGAGCCCATAGTTCTAATTGCGCTAACCCCTTTAATCTTACTAGAAGGAGAGGAGACATAGCTATCTTTTATATTCTACACTCTCCAATAAAGCGAATTGACAAAGAAAACTTAGAATTAGCTAATGTAGAAAAAAGGAATTAACTTGGAATACTTACACATAGCTTTTTCCAATTATATAAGTAAGGCTAGTTTGAAGAACGTTTGATGATAAGATGTAACCTGGAAATTTCTGCGACCAGTCCAAAGAGCATAAGTACCTCTCTTGGTTTCGCGAGCAAGTTAGAAAGAGAAGGTCAGAAATGCCCCATTACTCTAATGATTAGTTTACTAGCCCCTTTATATTAGCTTCCTCGACATGCAAATCTCCGCACAATAACCACGCACGGACCTGGCCACGAATGAATTCCTTTAAGTGTTATGAGCCATAGACTGTGGTCAAAGAGGAAAGCAATCTAATCTATTTTGCACAGTGCAAGTAATGCAATAGGTAATAATCCAACTATTCATCCAAATTCCATACTATTAAACCAAACCCAACTAGGAGGACGCCAGCCCACATGAAGGCAAATGGTACGAGACAAACCAGGAGCTATGCTATTAAGAGTCCTATTGGTCAATTGGTTTCCGAAACTATATAAGGGACTATTGATATTGAATTGAGAGCAAAAGAAAATCCCTTAATCACCGTTGACTCCAGAGAAATGAATTTAGGTAGGGATGAGCTGAGCATTTAGGTAAGTCGGAAAAAAACCAATACAGATTGCTTTCTTTTGTTGTTGGAGAGGGAGATCCTACTTCGATGAATAAGCCTTTTCTACTATCGAGTGAAGCGGGCTACTTATGTCATATGAAAAGAATTACGTAGTATAGAGAAAAGTTTTTCTCCTCCAACATTACCTGACCTATGTGGCCCAAACTGCCCCAACTTAACCAATGGATGGTCCGCCGGCCTCCCTCCCTTCTTGCTTGGATATAGACCAAGAGACCTACCTTCCCTCCCCTCAATAAGCATCGAGGTCTTTGCGCGCACATTGGCGATATTCTTGCACTTACGAAGCGAAGGGAAACTTTTTATCAGAAATAAAGTAAGTTCGCGTGTGTTCATTTCCGATGAAAGTGAGCGCCTCTACAACTTTTTCATTTCCTGGATGTGGATGTATGGGACTTGTGCATTGTCATTTTAGTGTGTGACTTTTGCCCCACCCCAGGGATCTCTTTCTTGACCACTCACTTTTCATAGGTATACCCTATACTTTGACACTTCGCGCCTGCCTGGCTTGAACATTGACTTTCTAATTGGCTCAATCTTACCGCTGCGCGCCTAGTTGGATTGGCTAGTTTAAGCACTGATGTTATTGACTCCGCTTCAATTGCACCGTAGGCAAGCCTTGGGCCAGGAGAGTTTGAGGCAGAATGCGGGTGTTTTTTGCCGGGCGAGTGTCGAATCTTTGTCAATCAGGTCCTTTGACTCATATTCATGTGCTCTTCTTGTTCGAGAATCCGCAACCGAAAGGATTGATCTCATACCAGTGAGCCGCGAGAGGAATCGGCATCGCGTAGAGCAAGATGTGGAATATTAGGCCTTAGCAAGGCTGAGCATTGACCATGGTAAGATACTTTATCCAACACGAAAACAGCGGTACGGTAAAGGAACGGAGGAAAGATCTCTTCTGACTCTTACTTAGACTTCAAAAAGCATCTTCCTCTATCAACTAGACTCGATGGACACTGTTTTCGTCTTTCTTTTTCTTACGGATTGGTAAAAAGCACTTTTCTATCTTTTAGCTTGGGTAGTAAGGCTCTTTACGAAAGAGAAAAATAAATTCTTCCATAGGTTATGTATGCTGAAACTTCTCACTTATTAAGTTTCGAGTTGTAGCTCTGTTTACCACAAAACCCACCCTTTTTTCTCTATATCCTATCTTTCTATGAAATACATACAACCCTTCTGCCTGTTGGATAATCTATAACCAAAGCTATACAGTTCTTCACGAGTGCCTTACAACTGGGATATTATCCAGATTATCGAAGTCTATTCATTCTCACTTCGATGCCGTATCCCGCACAATAGGGAAATGCTTTTGGCAGTTCCGACATCTACCAGCTCTTCTTAAAAATCGAGGCCGCTAAGGTGGTTGGTCCCACTGCTTGCTGCTCCCGGCACTTTATCCTCCCTTTTACGGTGGTGGCTACCTCGACTCCTTTAACAAAGAAGAACTGTCTCCCGTACTACTTCTTGCCAATCAAAAACACGCTGCGCGCCTCACATATGCTCATATATTATACACCAGAATCTATTGGTGCGGGTCTTTTCTTCAATTCATCTTCTTCCCCTTCTATGAAGTGATTGGACCCTTTTGCGCCTTGACACAAATGCCCCGGGCCCCCGCTGGGGAAAGGAATGGGAAAAGATCATCATTCATGCGCACAAGAGCTTAAGGCGGGAGCACAGGAACAGCCAAGATCTAATTAAATAGCGGTCTTATAGTTCTAGCAAGCAGCACTTACTTTTACAAGGAATACGATCACCGTAATCGTAAGAGTCGACGGCATCAATGAATGTGCTTGCTCTTCTTTTACTAATATACCTACCTATGGAAACTGGGCACAACCGATTCCTCCACCTCATCGCACCTAAAAAAAGGGCATTCTAGATCAGCTCCCCCCGTAACAGCAGCAGTGGATTCAATAGCAATTGCGGGGGATCTTATCTTGCTAAGAGCTCCTTTTAAAGAAGCGCGCATTTATCCCATTCGCCACGTTCACGCTTTCGCTTTCTAATAACTTCTTCTCACCCTCAGGGAACTCGCTTTTTACGGAGAGATAGAGGGGTTTTGGCAATTTCTTTGGATTTTCGTGCTGTGGCTAATTGGAAGGAAAAGTGTTTTTTCTGGCGGATTGCAATAAATTTGCTTTTTTTGAGGCCTTTGCCTTTAAACGAGCTCTGAGACCATATCAACTTTGGTATATATAGAGAAAGAAAGAGATGACTAATCCCAGCGAGTTACGTTGCTCCGTCTCCGACTTGATGACTGGCTAGGGAAGAAGCCTTCACCAAAGCAGATTCACCTGATTCAACAAGAGGCAGGGCTCTTTTCTAAGATTTATTAGGATTCGCCCTAAGAGAATGGCTACACGCTCCTTTCCCAAGGAACTGAAAAAATGTTTCATTAAACTAGTCAAATAGGCTAAACTCGCTCCCTAGCTTTCAATAGCGGCTGTGATCTTCAACACGATTCTCGTAGATCGTAGATTAAGTAAGGGCTGCCCACACCTGAACCTGTCACGTCTTTCTCCTTCAGAAGAATGGTTTAAAGAAAGAGACATTTTCGATTTCATGCGTACTTGTTCGTGAAATGGATTCCACTCACTTTGGAAAAATCCAATTCGCATGCCTGGCCTTACTCTATAATAGCCTCCGCAACCCGCCCGAGCAAGCAAGGGCAACACCCCGGTTTAAGAGGGGCTTTGGGCTTTGATTCTTCCAGACAGGATGAAAAAAAAAGCAGACCAAATTAACGATGGAGAAAGCTAAGCAAATCCGTACCCATAGATCGTCGACTTCCCCTGTGATCGAAGTGAGTGGCCAGATGGTAAGAAGTCAGAAAGAATTTACATAAAGTAATAGGAGTATGGAGTCTGATCCTAAGATGATTGAGTGAGAAACACATAGTTAAATTGGACCTTAGGCAGGTACAGAAGGAGAAAAGTGGTCTGGGTGAGGATTTCCTGTCTTCCACTGATAGGGTTTATGAGGTTTGGCCCCACTCTTGGATGAGTTCGCCTGGACTATGTTTCTTTTTCCGCTCCTCAACGGTGAGAGACAAGCTTCCTTGAAGCAAGTTTTATATAGCTTTCCGTGGTTTGTTTCAGGAAATGTAGTGAACTTCATCCTGCTGCACTAACGGGTAGGTCGGTAAAAGGCGCTGTTTCCAAGAAATCCCCCCAAAAAAAGGTCTTGCCTAAAAATTCTCTCGGGGCACATGGCCAAAATCCTCTTTCCTAGCTTAGCCCGGACCATTATTGCAGGTAAGTAGCTTGCTACCTGGCAGGGAAGATTTGTTCCGTGTACTTGTGTGGATAAGCTCCGTTACTCAAGAAGTATTTCGTTACTTATGAGAAAAAACATATATACGTTATATTTAATGGAAGGAAAATCAATAAGAATTGGACACGGATCTATAGTAAGCTTGCTTCTCTAATTAATTCTATTGAGAAAATGGCAGGCAGGACCAAGCTCAAGTTTTTTTCTTTAAAACATAAATTTATACACTATCTAAAGTAGCAAAGAAAGAAAGTAAAAGCCGTTCTTCCCCAAGAGAGAAAACTATGACTATGGCGAAAAAAGAGTTGGTACTTGTCAGTTTTAAAACAAAACTTCTTTTTATTTTCCTGTCTCGCGCACTGACTCTGGTAGAGCTTCCCAACGGAAAGACAGTATAGAAAAGTAGCCACCTTATATATAATATGAAATATCATACTCCTTTTTTTAATATCTAGCTAAACTAGGATTCGAAATCCCTGGTTGGTGTGAGTTCCGACTTCACTCTAGGCAACCCCGGCGCTTCGCCCCTCTCTTTTGACTTTGTACCTCTCCTTATCAGCCTCTTATAGCTGGGCGAATAAGCAGGCAAAGAGCAGGGGAACATAGCACCGCTGCGCGCCTACCTTAAGGTTCAAGAGCCACAAGGCCGGCCACAATGAAACCGGTGATACATACGTTGGTGCACGAGGAGTCAAATACCCGTCTGGAAGTACAAGCAAGCCAATCGTAAAAGCCTGACTTGAATGGCAGCTTTCAGTGAGTCAACATTTGATGATCGAACATTCCCATCCATGTTTTAAGCAAAGCAAAAGCACGCACAAGGTAGGATCACGATCGTCGGCTGGCTCTACGGTCCCGGTGCACGATTAGAGAGTTCTATGTATGGGCGGGCCTTGATTTATTCACTCCATGACGAGCTCTGGGCTATGATTATATTATTTTCTGAGATTTATAAGTAAGGGCGATTTCCGGCCTCTAAAAAAGAGATAGAGAGCTGACGAAATCGAGAGGCCGCCAAGGCGCGCAGCGTGATATTGATTTGATTTGAATTTGTTTGTCGAGCTTCAGGATCTTAAGAACACCATAACTCCACGATTTTCCGACATATTTGTTGATCACCCAGGTCTTGGTATGAAGGAAGCCATCTTTTAGTCGATCTCTTCCCCAATCAAAGTATGACGTGTCGATTAGCTATTTTCTGGTTGCCCAGATCTCTCACCACCCATTCCTTGCTTGCAAGCTGTGATGTGCCTATCGTATCTTGCCTTTAAGAAGTTAAGATTTTAATTGTAGTTTCCATGGATGGGCTTAGCAGTCTCGGTAGTGAGGTTAATTCTGCTTGTTCATTCTTCCAGTAGTAAGGTTGGAGGCCCGACATACATAATCCAGTCAGCTAATAAAAACCAAAAGCCGTTTACGGAGTAGCAGTTAGAAGTTTGACCAGTGTCAGGAAGTTTGTAAGTCAATTATCGGATTGAAACTCATAAATAAGCCAGCGAGAAGCTGTAATAGCGGTTATAAGACCCAAAGCCAGCTGTTGTTTATGAAGCTTTAGCAGTGAAAGTAAGATTGCTAACAAGAGAGAAGAGCCCAAGTAGTTATGCCCTTTCTTGTGTATTAGCGAGATAGAATTGAGCTCTCGTATCAGCTTTTGCCTCCTAGTTAGCAGAATAAAAGCTAGTTCTAAGATTCCAAGTAAGGAGTCAGGTTGTTAGCTATAAGCATGAAAGTAGTGAACGGGTGTCGTCTCCATGGCATGGTATTAGAAAGCCGTATTCTTTGACGTAGCTTTAATTGATGAGTTTACTTCTCTCTTTTGCTTATGAAGCTTTAGCACCCCCAGGCAGAATGCAAATAAGAGTGAAAGTGTGGATACCAGAATTAAAGCCATAAGCCGTGTATGTCGTTTAGAAAGTAAACGGCTATTGCGTACCGATACTTTAATAAGGGATTTACAGAATCGAAGGCAGAAATTCGATTAGTAGCTTGCTTTCTCGTATTAGGAGTTTGAGCAAGTAAGATAGAAGCTTCAAAGCGAGCTCTCAGATTTGTTGCTGGCTTTGTCGGGTATTCATTTATTTCGTATTAGCTTTTCCTAGCTCTCGTTCCTGGTGTATTAGCAGGGCGTATCGATAGCAGTTGTTAATTCTTCTTATCAGATATCAGATTTATAATTCTATATGTAGTCTCACTTGTATTAGGTAGGCCCTTATCGTTTCTTGTGTTTTACCACGGAAGATAGAAGATAGCAGCTCACCTATAAGAGTACAAGCTAGTTATAAGATCGAACGTCGTATCTGGAGTTTGAGCAAGAAGGTTTGGTTCTTTGGTTTATTGCTTTCGTATAGTGGGAAAAAGCTACTTATCAGAATGAAACTCGTAAATTAGAATAGCAAGCTCGCTTATCGGTTACATACTTTTAGTAGTTTTATCTAGCGTTTAAGTAAGTAAGTGCTGTTGTGAATGGTGGTTTTCCTCTAGCTGTGAATTCCCTCTTTCACATATCGTTTCACTTGTTAAGCTATCAGAAGAGGAGTCAGTTATGAAGCTTTCAGGTCAGCTTCTTGTTTAAGGAGTATTACCAACATAGAATTTACTTTTAGTTTCTCATGTTGGCTTGCTCGTATCCGTGGTATTAGCAGGGGTGTAATAAGGTTTCCAGTCCAGTAAGTAAGGTAGGTCATCAATATATCCTCGCTCGCGAATCAAGACTCGCCGTACACACACTCTTTGTCTGCTTTCCAATAGAAGGGCTTAGCTTTATCTCTGACTCACTTATAGTGTTTTTTTTTTTCTCACTCCGATACTCCAATGGTAAGAGGAAGTTTCGTTCAAAGCTGCTCTTCTCTTCAGATTAGCTCCTGCCGTAGTTACTCTCTCTTTCGTAATGTAGAACTTGTAGAACTTTCTTCGCCGGACTTTAGAATAAGCTAAGAGGTTTGGCTTTCTTTCCAGACTCTCTCGTTAGTAGTCGTGCAGCATGCAAGAGAAAGAATGCAAAATGCAAGAGTCCATTCCATACAATAGGCGTTTTTTGGCCCTCTGTTGGTCAGTCTACAAGAAAGGAAAGTTGAGAGTCTCATTCAATATCATAAGTAATGCACTTTCTTTGTAGGCAGGGTCCTTTTTTTAGTGAGAAAGATAATGAAAGCAGAACTCTCACTTAGTACACTTCACACTAACAGAATGGTTGGAATTGGGCTGGTTCACCTGGCTACACAATAACTCTTACTCTAGCGGAGAATAGAGTTCCACACCAATCTGCTTAAATAGCGTACCTACGATCGCTTGCTTGATTTCCCTCTTTTGAGCTACTTACTCGGGAACTCGCTTCGCACCTGGTTCGTAGCTTGTTCCACAAAGTAAGGCTTCTGCGTGTACGCCCAGGTTGAAAGTAGTTGTTAACGCAGGATAGGTATTTGGTAGCAGAGGTAGACAACCGCATGGGCATTTGCTATTTAAGTGGTAAGGCACGAGTCCAAAAAGTATAAGTATGAACATAGGTAGGTATGTCTAGTTTATTTTTTACAGTTGTGAACAGAAGTAAAATCCAGTAAGCAGGTTCGAAAGCAAAGAATAGTCAAAAGTGCTCTTAAGAAGGTCAATGGATCACCCCCCCAATCAAGTAGTCAAATAAGTAGTCTAGCAATCAAGTAGTCAGTTCTAAGTCCAATTCATAAAAAAGCCAAGTTTTCTATATGAAAGTTGGCTACGCCTTTCCTATCTTTCTCTTTCGCCTTCTAGTCTTATGGAACTTTAGACGGCTTCGTGCAATAGCTTCCTTTGATGGAGGAAGCAAAGTAGAGAGCATAACACTGGATTTCGAAAAAAAGCATATGATATGGTGCACTGGAGGTATCTGAAGTAAGTACTGAAAGGTAAAGGCAGCTCTATCGAAATGTATAGATTGGATGACCTATTGAGCTCAGACCTGTATTAACTATAACGGACAGACAGCGGAGTGTATTTTGGGAAGGTTCTTGGGGGAAAGAGGAAAGTAATACAGACTCGCCAGCCGAGCCTCTCTCTTGATTTCGATGAAAGCCCACGCCCACCTTTCCCCCGAAACAAAAGAGTTTAGGACCGATACTTAGATTTTCGAATGCGGTCTTTCTCTTCTTCCGGCATGTCGAGTAGAAACCTACGGAAGTTCTGATACTCGGTGCTCGCGCTTTTAAACTCTACTACGTCCTTAACGCGTCGGTCGAGGTCTTCTGTACTGAAGTCTTTTTACCTGGGGCGTCAAGAAAGATTTAGGCCGGCTCCCTTATGAACCCCCCACCTGTCCTCGCGCAGAAGCAGATCCCCGTCCCGAGGGTTGACTGCTTTGGCCCGGCCCTTCCGGGTCGCCGGGCTGAAGCATCGGCAGCGGCGCGTTAATATCGCCACGGCCCCTGCCCATGGGCGGGACTTTCTCCTGGCGCAGGCCGCCTAAAGGCAATGGCTCTCTACCCTGCTGAGGCCCAGTCAAAAATTCTACCCGAGAGTGTATTTTTTTCTGGGTTATCGGTTGGGTTTTATCTTATATAGTGTGCCCCCTTTCGTGCCGCCGCATTTACTTTGTTTCGAAAAAAGCTGGTGCGAAGCAATTCAAACACCTACACAAACAAATTGACCCAGCGCAGGCTCCAACGGCCCAAACGGATACACCGACACCGCACCAGAACTCTCACCATTGTACCCAAACTCAAGTGAAAGAAGCCCACATACCCACTCTTCTTTCCTCCCCTGCGGGGAGCCTCGTACTACCTGTTGGCCTTGGAAGCCTAAGGGAGACTACACCAACCAAATCTCACTTTCTTTTTCTATGACTACAAAAACCAGCACTTTTGAGACAAACAAGCCCGAATGAATTCTATGAAGATAAAGCCAACAAACAGAGATCCGATCAAAAAACTAAAAACCAATAAAATTACTAATAAAAACCCTTGGTCAATTGCTGCCACTGCTGCTCCCACCCTCCTCGATTTCCATCACCATCATGGGTTCATAGAATCCCTCTAGTGCAAAATCGAGCAACCCCCGCTCGTCCCCCGTGAGCCGGTCACGCAGTTCGGTTAGAAAAGGCAGATCGTCCATATACGTATTTAATTCCATTTCTTCCATCGCATGTATCAATGCGTCTGCTTTATTTTCTGGCGTTACAGGCCAACCAAGAATAATCCCTAACTGCTCAATGCGGTCTGCCACCGCGATTTTAATTTCATTGAGGAGTGTAACGGCTTCAGCCTCATTAGGGGCCTCCTCCGGCGGGAGTCCCCCCGGGTTGTCCGGGTCGGGTTGCATCATATTAATGGAGAGATCCCCCCCCATCAAAATATATAAAGGAAGCAGCCAAAATGAAAAGAGTGAAAGGGCAAAAGGCAATTTTCCTACGAATGAGCGGACAACGGCTTTACTCGCAACATAAGAGGCAAGTTTGTAATCCAGCCCCAATAAACCCAAAAGTAGATAGCCGGTCAAAAGAGCACTCAAAAAAAGCAAAATACCGATCCAGTTGGGTCGTAGTTGTTTTTTCTCATTCTCTGTGCCTTTTGAGTTCAATTCCTTTTGGTTTAATATAGTATCAATAGCTATAGCTGTTTTTCCTGTTTGTCTGTCCCCAATGATTAATTCACGTTGACCACGACCAATAGGGACCAAGCTATCTACTGCTTTTAACCCGGTTTGCATAGGTTCGTGCACGGATTTACGTTCAATAATACCTGGCGCTTTCACTTCAACACGTCTTCGCTCGTGATCGCTGAGAGCTCCTTTCCCATCAATAGGTACCCCCAAGGCGTCGACCACACGGCCTAACATGGCCTTTCCCGCGGGAACATCCACAATAGATCCAGTGCGCTTGACAAGATCTCCTTCTTTGATAGCCGTATCACTACCAAAGACAACAATTCCAACATTTTCATTCTCTAAATTAAGGGCGATTCCCTTCACACCGCTGGCGAATTCCACCATCTCACCTGCTTGAATCTCGTTCAACCCATAAACACGTGCAATCCCATCTCCAACTGAGACTACACGCCCGATCTCATCCACTTTCAAATCGGTATAATAATTGATTATTCTATTTTCTAATAGAGTAGTAAGTTCTGCAGCTCTTGGAGTAAATTCCATAATTATATACTCATACTTTCTTCTCTTAAAAAGACACTCCCAGAACAAAGAGACCAAAAACCACATTGATTACCGATTCCCAGTAAAGTGGTCGGCAATCAATGTGTGTAAGAATCTAGGGTAGAACAAAGACACCAAAAACGAAGGGAAAAAGTCAGAGAGCGACTCCCTTCATGGGAACAAGACACACCCCAAAAAACACACTATTGACGAAAAAACCCAATGAAAAAGAAAGCAAAAATAAAAAGAAATGAAAATAAAAACAAGAAAGAAAAGGAGATTGAACCTGATGAAAAATAAACCCCCATGTTCATTGCGACCAATGGAACTCTAGCTCCCGTCATATCAAGAATCAAGCATGCCAAGTCCCATGTTCGCGAGGCAAGGGCAAGAACTGCTACTGCAATCCTGCCCAATATTGCAACTCTAGAACTGAAGAAAGTCAAAGCTTCCAAAGCCGAATTCCTCAAAACATATCAAGAGGAGTTAGTGCTTAAACCAAATCCGTCGGTGGAGAACTCCTTTACTCCACTGATGATTGTAAAGGGACAATTCTCAGTTGCCCGAACCAAAGCAATGTGGGAACTTCAAGATAGAGCACTAGAAACGAGTCATGAGTCTTCCAAGGTCATAGGAGATAAACAAAAGAAGGGAAAGGCCAGTGCACTAATTTCACCTGAAAGCCAGATTGTGAGTCTCGGCATACCAACAGGTAAAAATTAGATCATCCCCTCCCAGAAAATGGGAAAACAGGCGCCAATCAAGCAACACGCTGGGGGCAGCCTTCCTAACAGAAAAAAGGAAAATCTTCACATACTTGCCAAGAAAGAGTTGACATTTGTCACTCAAGGAGCAAGAGAGCAAGCACCAATGGAGCAGCACGCTAGAATTCTTCATGCACCTGTCCACGGAATAACCATTTCCTCCTGGAAACCAGAAAGACAAAAGCTGATAAAGCAAAGCACTAGGGGTAGTCTCCCTGGGAAGCGGATGGAAGTTCCTCACATACTCAAAAGAAAAGAGTTGATATGTCCCTTCCAGAGAAAGGAAAAACAATTACCAAAGGAACATCATAACGGATGCAACTTCCTTGGAGGAAAAATGGAAATTTATCCCATCCCTACCAAAGAAGGATCAATACACTCCTCCCTGAAAGCAGGAGAACAAGTGAAGATAAGACAAAACGCTGGGGGCGGTATCCCTAGAGAACAGAAAGAAATCCTTCCTATACCCGCCAAAAAGGGATTGGTATATTCCCCCCAGGGGACAGGAAGACAAGCGCCAGGGGAACAACATGCAGGGGGCGGTTCTCAGGAAGCACAAAGCAAAACTCTTTGCATCCCAGCCACTGAAATACTAACCTCTTCGCTCGCGTTGATAGAAGGTGAAGGAAGAGTTCTGAAGAAAAACAGAAAGGAAATAAGAGAAGCTAAAAGGCAAGAGGTAAAAGACTGGTATGCAAAGTCGAGAATTCCGGTAGACCGAAATCTCCAACTCCAAACAGAAATCATGGCACTATTTCAATGTGAAAAGAGAAGAAAAATCATGGAGCAATCAGAAGGCTTAGAGGATAATGCCGTTGTTCACATGATAAGTGTGGCAAAGGATCCTGTAGAATCCATTAGTGCCAGCACAACAGACGTAGAGTATGACGACCAATCTTAAACGTCAGAAACTCTCATACAGACTCCAAGTAAAAAGGATAGCTATCAACAAATCTCACGGCAAAGTCAACACTTCGTTGATTTGTCGCTAGAGCATATTTTTAATCTGCTAGAAGATGAAAGCGAACCTGAAAGTGATTATGAGGTTCCTTTGAAAGAAGAAATTCAAAGGGGAGCCAAACAGGCTTAAAGTGAGAGCTCTATCTCGGGCTCCACAGCCAGTTCTAATGATGAAGTCCAACCAAAGGGTGAAAGCAATGTAATAAAAGCCCAAAATGACAAAGAAGAAGGTTTCACTAGTGATATGGAAACAAGTGAATGTTCTCAATCTGATCAGGCGTCTCGTGAAGAGTCCACGAGGGAAAGCCTGAAAAGCGAAGAAAGGAGCCTCGAACTGGGGGCAGCATCTGATGATGATGAGGCTGCCGAAAGTAATCAAACGCTAAAGCAAAAAGATTATGAATTAGCAATCATTCGACAAGAGAAAGCTCGATTGTAAAGACAGTGCGCAAGTATGCGAGATTTCATAATTGAAAGAGGATTGTGGCAAGATTTCCTCCATGAGAAAATAGATCCACATTCTAAGAAAGTCGGGGTTACAAGTCCTAAATCTGAAGAACCAAAAGGTCGTGTTGTAAAGGAAAAGACCGACCGTACAAAAGGCAAATCAATCCTAGAGAGCAATGAAAAGCCGGAGGATGACTCCACAGTGTCTCTTGAAGTGCAAAAGATGATTGAAAAGGAAGTGGATGATATGCTAAATCGTCGACTGCAACAATCTGGTCTAGGTCACCTCATACAGCCCGAGAGGAGATTTGGCAACCCGTATCCTAAGGAGTATGATCTGGTACGCTATCCAGAAGGATACGTGATACCGAAATTCAGATTGTTTGATGGTATGGGAACCAAAAAGAGTCCTTAAATACATCTAGTCCAGTTAAAAAAAAAAATGTGGGGATACGGTGTGGAATGAAGTCTACCTGCTACGTAAATTTCCCCTAAGCCTGAAAGGTCCAGCCTTAGAATGGTATGCCTCCCTGGAGGAAAATAGTATCCAAACTTGGGAAGACATGGCAAAGGCCTTCTGTCGAAGATTTGAAGTTCATGCCCGAAAGATCACAATGGGCGATCTGGCAAACGAGAAACCAAAGAGAAAAGAATCCGTCAGGAATTTTGTTGTACGGGTATGGAAAATTAATTTTGCTTGCAAGCCACCAGTCCCTGAAACTTATTTAGTAGAAATGATAATAAGGAATATCTATGGGAAAATAAAACCATTCCTTATAATGGAAACCACAATTGAAGGCTTGTTGACCAAGGTTGACAGCTAGCTATGAAAGATTCAAACCAAAAGATTGGCATCAGCAATCTGGAAGTGAAACAGAGGAAGCAGAAACTAGGATGATCCAAGTTTCTAGAAATCTGAAAATGGTAGGAAGTTCAAGAACCTCCAAGAAAAAGAATGGTAACAGAAAAAAAGCCAAAGCGCTAGGGGAGTCTTATTCATCCCACAGGGTTTTCCATACTTCATGTGTCAGTGAAGAAGATGATGATGAAGTCTTAATAGGAATTCCGCCGAATGAAGGCAACAATACCATGGAAACTCCAGCACCTGCATCATACGCCGTACAAAGTCCTCTTGAATGGATGAAGGGAGAGACAAAGGTGTGTGAACATGTCAAAGAAGTGTTTACTTTGACCAGTCACACCAAGCAAGAAACTTTAAGGGATCTAATCCAGCGATTGGATATACATGATAGCCAAATTGCGACGCTTCGGCTAGAAAATGGTGAAATGCGACGAGAAATTGCTGCACTCTATCAAAAGAAAGGGCAAATGTGTGGCGAAGTTGCTGCGCTTAAGAAATAAAATTTGGAGATGCATCAGAAAATGGTTGGGCTCCAGCGAGAAAATGATGCAATATGGAGGCTCTTGGAGTTGAGGAAAAGAAGCAAAAGCATGAAAACTTCTTCCAACGATCAAATTAGGCAGCCATATCCCGCTGAATACAATAATGTACAATATCCGAAAGGATACACGATCCCGGACTTTGAACTATTCACCGGAGATCAAATTAAAGAGGGTTGTGCTAGCCAACATCTAACTCACTTCATAGAGTTATGCGGCAGAACTGCTGGAAATGATGTTTGGATGCTTCGACAATTCCCAGCAAGCCTTGCTGGACCTGCATTCGAGTGGTACGATTCCCTTGAAGATGATAGCATCAAAACATGGAGTGATATGGTCAACGCATTCCGAGATAAGTTTGATCGACCAAAAGAAACAAGAGGTCCAGAGGAGTATCAAGGATGCTTGACTCCGGAGGAACCAGAAGGCAAATCATACTCCTTTCAGGAGGACGAGGGGACAGATACAAATGAATGGTCTCAATATTTCAAAACCAACAAAGTGAAAGTTTAAACGAATCAAGCAACCACAAGCCCTATACCTGCTCAAAAGGGCAAGGGTTCAGAAGCGTCAAATAAACATAATCATACCATTGACTATGATGGCCCTCGAGGGAGAAACGATGACAAGCAAACACTGTCAGAAGCAAAAAGACCATCTCTGGCCGAGCAAAAGAGAAAGCCATACTCCTTCAAAATAGAAGAAACAAGGAGTCTCTTTCACCACGTCTCAAGCAGACTGGAGCTTCCTCCAAGTAAGAGACCAGAAGAAATGAAAAACATACATGATCCTAGGTTCTGTCTTTATCATAGGATCATTGGACACTCAATTGAAGAATGCTATGTATTCAAAGACGTGATAGAAGGAATGATCCAAAAGGGGGGGGGGGAGCTCACACTACCTGAGGATGTCCGACAAAATCCCATGCCTCATGCGAAAGCCAGTCTGATACCCTCTCAGGCTACCAAAAACAAAAGTGAGACCAACCATCATGATCCTGAAAGACAAGAGTATTGGTCCGCCACCAGTAATGCAATCTCTCATATAGAAGAAAGTGATGAAGTCTCAAGTAATAGCTCATGGGGACGAACTAAAAACCCTCAAGGAGTCTCAATCTTAGCAGCATCCTCAAAGCAAGATAGGATGAAAAGAGAACTTGAGTTGTATGATCATCAAACCACGCCGCTTCGGCGAGGAAGGGCTCAACGCGTGGTCATACTCCTCCAAAGAAACAAACAACTCTGCCAGAAGATGGTCAGAGAAATAGCCATACCTACATCAGAAAATAGTAAGTAAAATCAAAAGGTGGTCACACTCCATCAAGAAAACCAAAAAATGTGTGAATCCCCCGAAAGTAATCATGAAACAGGTTTTCTGCTCGTAACGTTAGTAGTTACGAGCGAAAAGGGCACTTGTAACATCTTTGACCAATGAGAAACTAAAAAAACTTATTGCTTAACCAAAATAGAACCTTTTGGCCCTTGACAGAGACAGAGTAAGGCGGGACGAACGAGGAATCCCTTTTCTCTTAAGCAATTCCAAAATACGCATCCTTTCTTTTCCATCATATATGTTAAATTAATTTTCCACAGATGCCCAATATACCTGCACGGACTGAGCCCAAATAGCATTCATTAGCATATAAAACTATCCCCTTCAGTCTTCTTTTCCCGCCCCGACGCATTTTATTTTAGGATATGAGCGTGGGTGGACGGAATAGACCCCGTAGATTGGGGTATTTCATTTACCTTCGTATGTGCATAAGTTAGAGTTAGGTTCAGCAGCATTGGCCACATAAAGTTTGAAAAGAAGAATAAATGTGTCCAGAGAATAGAAAGGGCACTCCCTCTAAGCCTATCCCTAGCCCCCTAGGCTTTGAAGTTAAGAGTTCTTCCTTAAAGTTATTCTGTTGAAAGAATGGCACAGTCTGATAACTGTTCTTTTCTACTAGAAAATAAAGGAAGAGTCGTAAGGTTTACAAAGTCCTCCGACTTATCTTAGTGCTACTCCTACAACAGCTATCTACTAGCAAGACTACTGTAATAGGTAAAGTAATCCTTGCACTACTAAAAGTTAAGCATGTCTATCGGTCGATTTTGAAAGATAACGAGATCTTCTTATTCATTCACGGTCTTTTCGAAAGAAAGTAAGGAGAGCCAAGCCATTGGACTAAAGAGATTCACGTAGGTAAAAGCTAGTAATGGTTTGGGAGTTCTTTATTCATTCACGGTCTTACTTATCAAAGTCGAGAAGCGCTCCTATTTGTATCTTATCTAAGACCCCCACGAGATTCTCGATCTTTCTTATATTATGATATTTACCGCACTGTAATAGTCCTTTCTCTTCTTGCCTGATACAGAGAAGAAGGCTGAAAGCACAACCATTGATCGACCTGTGGGATTTCACTAATGTCAATATGATGGAGAAGAGAAACTTATCTATGAGCTAGAGGAGTGAGGCTCTATGCGCCCCTATCTTATTAAACCAAAAATGCAAGATCTTTATACTAGCTGGAACACCGGGATACTTATATCTGGTAGCCGGCTGCTACTAATAAGAATAGAACTCCTTTATGAGGAAAGACCTCCCCCTTCTTTAGGAGTGATAGAAAGCGTCTTTGAAACCCCCCCTTATAGTGAGCCCGGAGTGGGAAAGAAAGCATTTAGCTATTCGTAGATGTAGGGGAATCGAAAAAAGCATCTTTGAAGGAATTATATAAGAAGAGATTTGCCTATACTTTCTTAGTTAGAAGAAGAAAGTATCCCCTCCCTTGGCTACTTATACTAAGAAAGGCCGTACTATTGCTTAGGTTGTTTTGATAATTACCTACCAGTTAGGAAAAGAGAAATGAAACGAAATATTTTTTTGTTACGAAAATCGGAAATGACAATAAATATAAAAATATTTCACAAAGAAGTGAATTGATGAAATAAATACCAGACTGATCTGAAGCGAGGGAAATGAGCCATTTCCTGGTGCTCAACGCGGGTTCGCCTCCCTATCTTCTCTTTTCTATAAGCCTATCCCATCTATTACAGGACCGTTTCTTCTAGAAGAACTAGAATCACCAACAAATGGCATCTCCAAGAAGCGGTATGGAAATTCTTAAGAAGCTCAAGTAGGGAATTCACAGAGTGCATTCAAAGCATTCATACTGGGAGCTATTGATAATAGTATTCTATCCAGACTGGTAATTGTCTTCTTCCTTAGGATTCTTAACATACTAAGCTTAAAATTCATTCAGCAAATAGCTGTAGAAATATGCATTCATGGTATGGGAGAGAGAGCGGTACTAGATAAATATTGCCTGTTCTCCTGATTGTGTTCACTGTAAGAACGTGGCGTAGTCGTGCCTTCATGTGCTTTGGTACTTCGGGCTAGGCGGGTATGGTAGACCTTGCTGAATCGGGCTGTTTGGTCTCAAATTGAAATGTTTTCTTTCTTTTGGAAAAAAAACAACTTGACTTGGCAGCTTGATAATGGAGAGGGTGACTTGCTCTGGGTGTCAGTATGCTCTTGAGTTGGGGTAAGAGAAAAGTAAGCATTCTCCGGGTTCGCTGGAAAAGAAAGAGATCTCTTTCTTCAGATACGTTCTTTGGAAGAGAAAGTGATGAAGATAAGGGAATTCTGACTTCTTCGTGATTTTACTTCAATTTTCTTATAAAGCATCACACCTTTTAGAAATATGCCTTTCTACCCCACCGGGAATGGTGGAAATGAGAAAGCTTACGACTTTCTTTCCAATCTAATACTCATAAACCTTTTAGTTCAGACCTGTTCATTATCTCTTCCTCAAGCTTTATAGTTTCAATGGCCATGGGCATTCCCCCAACGTAGTGCTTCTTCATCCGTAAACCTCAAAAATGTTTTGAAAGGAGTTTCGCCTTTGGGACTCGGCAAGTTCTGAGTAGGGGCTGCACCGAGGAGACCCGCACTATTCTGATTGTCACGAACTAGATGCCCGCCCGCGTGATTCAAAATTAACGAATATAATTTGGTTTTTTTCATTTTTGGAGAAAAGTAATTTTTATTTTTGCAAACTTGTTGATTCACCCGCACTGTCGCTAAGAGCCTTTCATAACACTTCACCTTTCGCGCCGGCCAGCGTTCAATCAATCCCCAGCTTCCTACAGTTCGTCTTCTGGGTTGTTGGTCCGGGTTTTGGCAGCTTCTACAGCCGACAAGTGACTAACTTTGTATATGTCATCCAGAATCCTTACGGGATCATTGTTTGGGGTTGGATTTTCACATCCTACTCGAATCTTACCAACTCATTGTTAGCTTTGTTGGCTCGAATTCTTTTATTTGGCAAAGATACTATTATCAACTGCCTCGCATTACTAGCATGCTTACCCATCTCCTCGACGAGGTAGATTGTATCCACCAAAAACACTATATACGATCTCGCTTTTTTGCTTTCAATTTTTTCAATCTTCTCCTTCTTCACCCAGTTCCTCCACTGCTTCTGAAGCCGAAGCTGCAAGCATGTTTATTGCCTTGGTCTTACAGGTATGGACCGGGGAATACTTTTCTCCACACTTTGAACTGAACACGACCCTCTGCTCTTTTGATTGCTTTTAGTGAATACCCCTGCACCTTTCCCTTTATCCAACCCGGGTCTGAATGTGGCCAACAGGGTTTTGGTCGTTTGAATTGACTATCATGGGCATCTCATACTGCAATGCTCGCTCAAATGCATCTGAAAGCGTGCTGGGTGGACCTTAAGCAGATGCTTCAGCTACTCCCTCTGATCGGCCACAGATGAAAGAGGAGAAAAAGAAGGGGCCCATATATTCAGGCAGTGCTTGAAACCAGGCCTTGGCTTTCCTAAGATTAAGCTCGACCCCCAAATAAATTGACCGCGAGTCCCTCAATTTGGCGGAAGGGAGGCTAATGGTCTTGGGCTTTTATTGCGGGTTTCAGGAGGGCGGAACCTTGGATGTGAGAGCACCCCTAAATAGGCTAAACCCTCATTCGATAGTCACAAGAATGAAAGAAGAAGGAAAAGAGGAATGTTGAAACGCAAACCTCGATCTGCTACAATTTGCTTGCTTACGTAAAGGTCTTAGGAGAAACCCTCTGAATCTAAACTAGTAGACTTGTCGTTCGTTTTACTCTATTCTTCTCACAGAAGACTGCTTGATCCACTTCGTTTGGAGGTTTCATCTCATCTTTTGTGACTTGAAATGCGTACCCGATCAGTCCTATCTGAGAGCACAGGGATTCTCTAAAATGACACGGCACAAAGAGTTGGAATTCTCTTTGCTCTTGCTTTCCTCCGACTACTACTGGCCCAGAGTACTTCTTTTCTTTAGGGAGTTCATGCCTTGCTTGATACCTATCCCTTGCTTAACGGCGGCTCGTGAAATGCCTTGCTGCTTTACTCCTTTCACTAAAGCCCCTCTGGCTCCTAAAGCCCTTCCTTGGCCTAGATAGAGAAGGTGTTGGTTGAAGCAACGGTTGCTTCTCTTACTTGACTTGCTGATCTAGTTTTTCTAGCCCTATCAACTACAGCTGATGCTAAGCCTATTAGTCTGCCATAATAAACTCCTTGCTAGCCTAAGATGCCTACTTACCTAGTGGACTGCTTGAAGTTCAGGCTATCCTTTTCAACGCAGCGGAAACTCAAACTCTTGTGGGAGCAGACAGCTTGAACCAATACAAAGAGTTGCTGATAGAAAGGGGAGTATGGCTGCTAATCGGTGATCCGGTTATTCAAGCAAGGAAGAGTATATAGCACTAGATTTCCGGACTAATAGACTGAACTAGTGATATAGCTATAAGTACTATGCTTTCACGTCGAAAAAGAGTTTCAAAGGCCTTCATCTAAGCAGGATTGCTAACCGAAGCTAAGACGAAAATTTCATTCCTACGATCTAGCAGTCGTAAAAACACAAGCCCAGAAAAAATTCCATCTTTTCGTGTTCAATCAAGCTCTCTCCAATTATTCTTATAGATAGATGGCCTAACGCAAGAAAGCGTGTGCAATGAGTGGTAGTTGCCAGTCGCGCCTCTCCAGAGGGAAGAACCCAGAAGATCCACTCTCCTATCATATGCGGCTCCCCGTTAAGGTATAAGATGTCCGCTAGCTAACAATTTGAGCGAACTTGAAAGCATAGTTCAACCTGTTCGAAACGACCAACTCCGACACACTCTGATCGTATGTTTGTGGCTCATCTAATAGGAAATCGTGATGAAAGCAGACTATACTTTTGAAATCCCTATAATTTCCATAGCTCGAGAAATACGCCCATGCTGGAAAGTCAAATTGCTATTGTCTTTCTATAAGAACTAGCTACAGTTAATAGGAATTGTTCATAGCCCGCTCTTTCTTGAATTCCTTGGCATGGCTATCTCAATCAATATCAAGGCCCGGAAGGAGGAGGTCCAGATTAATGAGCCCTAACAGGCGCGGAGCATTCCTGGTTAAACCCCAGTTTTATGAGAAGGTTTGAAAGTCACTGCTTTTCCGCTGTAAGTTTCGATATCGATATATGAATCTGGCCTATTTCTCCGTTTTATACCCGTTGAGTACTCTGACATTCTTACAAGGCTTCATCGACCTTAAAGAGCAGATTCTAGAAAGACTTGTGGCTTCTTTGGGTTGGGCATGATCACAACCGACTTGTTCACACCTGTATGAGAGCAAAGGATCGGTGGCGAAAATTATTCCATAGTAAGGGCCTAGGGAATAGAATGGCCACCCACCCAAGGGTTCCGACTGACAACGGAAAAACTAGACGAACACACTCACACTCAAGTCAACCCGGCAAGGCAACGAGAACATACGAATGAAAAAACTTTCCCTGCTTCAGAGTTCCACTTCTAAAGAAGAAAGACAGGCCCGCGGGTTCGTTCGAATCAGTTCGGTTGCAATGCTAAGCAAATCAACTGAAATAGAAGATGAAAAGCCGTGTTAGAAATTAGAAAGTAGATCCACTTCTTTAGTGTAGTAAGAGACAAAGTCAGCACTTCATTCACATGAATTTCTAGGCTAGGAGATAAGTGCAACATTCTATGATAGCCAGCTCTATCTCTGGCACTAGTTCTGGCAATCCTACGGCACGATTTTCGAGTTTTTAGGACGGGCCTAACCCTGGAAATAGCTAACTCGACACCTAGAGCTTCCACTCGACTGGTTCTTATAAAGGGGATTGCAACCCGTGTTCAGTCGGTATAGCAGATCATATCGGGATGAGTCAGGCAAGGGCAGTTCTAAGCAGGAATGGATCCGCGGCTTTGGAATGAAGAAAGTTTATCTTCCCATGGGCCCCCACCGATTGATCAATACCTCAATCATCACATTTACCTTGAGCTTGAACCTCAATCTTTTTCATTCGAATTCCTATTCCTATAAGTTCAGTGGATTGGAGGCCTGGTCAGTAGGAAGCATTGGTGCCAGTGCCGGAATGCACGGGTCGCCTTTTTTGTGACCACGGCTTCTAACAAACAAACCGGATCCTTCTTGCGCTCACCCAATTGTTGCGGTTGCAGGTGCTGCTCTCTGCGGCAAGGTAGATAAGTAGAAGTGTAGCAAAGGTTGCAAGTAGATTTATAGGTCCTGGTTCCTTTCTCTACAACTGCCCCAATAGATGGATTTTTCCATGCAAAGGATAAGTGAGTTTCGTTCTTATGTCTTGCTTTGGACCCAAATCTATGATGCTTCAACCTTTCCTATTCATATTCCATCATCCAATAAAGTTGATGCTCTCTACCACATTGGTCTCTAAGCCATGGGGAGAGATTCAGTTCCAGTCCTCCTTGTTGGTGATCCATACGAAGAAATAGGTAGAGTTCCAGCCGTTCTATACGCTCATTTATAGTCCCTACCAGTGGGTTGCATTTCCCATAAGCCTGAGTACTTTAGCTTTAAAAAACCCAGCATCACCCGATTGGTTTATGTTGAGTAGCTAAACATGAAAGAGGTTTCTAATGGAAAGAAGAACTCCATAACACTGTACTTTATCTGAGAAGGAGCGAAGTAGCGAGACCATTTAACAAAGGCTGGAAAACCACAAGGGCGAGCTGAAGAAAGCTTTTGAATAACTTGGTTCCGGTTCCAGCTTATTATTTTATTGATAAATAAGAAAGTTTTATCTAGCGGTGAACGAAGATCAGTACTCGCGAGTTGAGAGGCAGGATTCCAGTCCTGGGTGGGGCACCAACCAAAAGGAAGCGAGCAAGCGCAACAAGCCTATCTTTAGTAGGTTTTTTATCTTATTAAGATTTCTCACAAGCCTAAATCTCATGTCCTCGTGAAAGACACTTCAAATACTCAACTAA
>JAMFTS010006236.1:7500-24312 GCA_028095005.1 Rhynchospora pubera | reverse complement strand
TCAATGGTAGAGTACTCGGCTTTTAAGTGCGACTACGATCTTTTACACATTTGGATGAAGAAAAAAAATTCGTCCAGACTTTTGGTAGAGTCTATAAGACCGCGACTGATCCTCAAAGGAAATGAATGGAAAAAACAGCATGTCGTAATAATAAGTTTATTCTTGAATTCTTTCAATTTTTTTACTACTATTTCTCGACTTTTCTTTTATTGAAAGTCGAATTTTTTGGAATTTCTTCTTAATCTGAATCTTTTAAAGTTCTTAAAAACTGTTTTGAGTTTTGGAAGAAGAAAGAAGGAGAATAAAGGAATTCTCCGAATTTTCGTTGGGTCTAGTGAATAAATGGATAGAGCCCTATGGCTCCAATTTTTCGTTTCAAATAAAAAAGAAACGAGCTTATGTTCTTCATTGGAACAATTTCCCGATCTAATTAGATGTTAAAAATATATTAGTACCTGATCGGAGAAAAAATCGATGAGTTCTTTTATGATTGAACTTTTGATCGGATTCATTTTTGGAAGGAATCCTAATTATTCTTTATTTTGAATTGGAGATTAATGTGTAGAAGAAACTGTATATTGATAAAAAAGATTGATTCCAAAATCAAAAGAGCAATTGGGTTGCAAAAATAAAAGATATTTAGCCTGTGAAATTCAAATCCGAACAAATCCAGAAACTAATTTTATGGAAAAAAAAGAATAAAATCTTTTTTTTTGAATAGGCTGGCTGGGCTACTCGTTTCTTTTCCGGAGTATTTTTTCATATTGAATGAAAAGATTTGATAAAATCAAATAACCAATACTCTGTTCTGACCATATTGCACTATGTATCATCTGATAAACCTAGAAAAGCCTCAATTCTTCTGGTTCAAGTAGACATTTCAATGAAAGAATTTCAAAAATATCTAGAAAAATATCAATTTCGTCAACAAAATGCTTATATCCACTCCTTTTTCAAGAGTATATCTATGCATTTGCTTATGATTATGGTTTAAATGCTCTTTTCGAACCTGCGAAAAAGCTGATTACCTATGACAATAAATCGAGTTTAATACTTATAAAACGTTTAATTACTCGAATCTATCAACCGAATTATTTGATGAATTCGGTTGTTCCAAATTGTAACCACAATCAAATTAATGAGCCCAACCGTTTTTTTTATGCTCATTTTTTTTCTCAGATGATATCTGAGGGTTTTGGTGTTGTTATAGAAATTCCATTCTACCTAGGATTTCTATTTGCTTCCTCTCGAAATCAAAAAGAAATCTGTAAATTGCAAAATTTACGATCTATTCATTCAATATTTTCTTTTTTAGAGGAGAAATTCTTGTATTTAAATAAGGTGTCGGACATACTAATACCTTATCCTATTCATTTTGAAATATTAGTCCAAATTCTTCAATCTTGGATCAAAGATATTCCATCTTTGCATTTATTGCGATTCTTTCTCTTAGACTATTTTAATTGGAATAGTCTCGTTATTTCAAAGAGACTGGTTTCTATATTTTCAAAAGAAAATAAAAGACTCTCTCGTTTCTTATATAATTCTTATGTATCTGAATATGAGTTTTGTTTACTGTTTATTCGTAACAATCTTCTTGTTTACGATTAACATCTTTTGGAACCTTTCTTGAGCGAATCTATTTTTATGGAAAAATAGAACATGTGAAAATAGTACATCATACTTTTTTACAAAGATCTATATGGCCCTTTACAGATCCTTTCATGCACTATGTTCGATACCAAGGAAAAGCAATTCTAGCATCAAAAGGGACCGATCTTTTTATGGAGAAGTGGAAATCTTATCTTGTCTGTTTTTGGCAATATTATTTTCATTTTTGGTCTCAAACGAATAGGTTTCATAGAAACCAATTCGACTATTATTCATTCAACTTTCTTGGTTATTCTTCAAATGTAAAAAGAAATCATTTGGTAGTAAGAAGTCAAATACTAGAGTATTCTATCTTAATAGATACTCGTATTAAGAGATTTTATACTATAGTTCCAATCATTCTTCTCATTAGATCATTGTCTAAAGCTTCACTTTGTACTATAGTAGGACATCCTACTAGTAAGCCAATCTGGACAGATTTATCAGATTATGATATTATTAGTCGATTTGGTCGAATATGGAAAAATCTTTTTCATTTTTATAGTGGATCTTCGAAAAAGAGAATTTTGTATCGAATGAAGTATATACTTCGACTTTCGTGTGCTAGAACTTTGGCTCGTAAACATAAGAGTACAGTACGTAAGCTTTTGCAAAGCTTAGGTCCAAGATTATTGGAAGAATTTATTATAGAAGAAGAACAAGTTCTTTCTGTAGTCTTCCAAGAAAAAATTCATTTTTCTTTACATAGATCAAAGAAAGAACGTTTTTGGTATTTGGATATTACCCATATTCATGATCTAATCAATCATGAGACCTAGAATTTCAATAGATTAGAAATAACAAAAAGTAAAGAATTGGATTTTTAGAAATTAAGATTCTGAAATGCTCAAATTTACTAAACGAACTTGGAGTTTATAATTGAATCAACTAAATTAGTTTCAAATTAGTAAACTATTTTATCAAAATATCAGTATGATATGTATACATAGGGAAAGTCGTGTGCAATGAAAAATGCAAGCACGATTTGGGGAGGGGTTTTTTCTTATTCTAACAGACGAGACATTATCTACTCCATCCGATTAGCTCCGGGTTCGAGCCCCGGGCAACCCATAAAAACATTTGAATATTTTTCTTCGTTTTTTTTTATTTTGTAATATTATATTATGTTATTTCATGATAAGATCATGAAATATATCTTTTTTTTTAGCATGGGTTGACGTTGAAATAAAACCGTGCTATAATGGTTAATTAACAAGCCTTCTATGAATTAACTCATCTCGATTAATTCGAGTTCTAGTTAATATGTGTGCTTGGGAGTCTTTGAGAATAGAATAAGTCAAAATTTGATCATGACTGCAATTTTAGAGAGACGCGAAAGCACAAGTTTATGGGGTCGCTTCTGTAACTGGATTACCAGCACTGAAAATCGTCTTTACATTGGATGGTTCGGTGTTTTAATGATTCCTACCTTATTGACTGCAACTTCTGTATTTATTATTGCCTTCATTGCTGCTCCTCCCGTAGATATTGATGGTATTCGTGAGCCAGTTTCTGGCTCTCTGCTTTATGGAAACAATATTATTTCTGGTGCTATTATTCCTACTTCCGCAGCTATTGGTTTGCATTTTTATCCGATATGGGAAGCAGCATCTGTTGATGAATGGTTATACAATGGTGGCCCTTATGAGCTAATTGTTCTACACTTCTTACTCGGAGTAGCTTGCTATATGGGTCGTGAGTGGGAACTTAGTTTCCGTCTAGGTATGCGTCCTTGGATTGCCGTTGCATATTCAGCTCCAGTAGCAGCTGCTACTGCTGTTTTCTTGATCTACCCTATTGGTCAAGGAAGTTTTTCTGATGGTATGCCTTTAGGAATTTCTGGTACTTTCAACTTTATGATTGTGTTCCAGGCAGAACACAACATCCTTATGCATCCATTCCACATGTTAGGTGTAGCTGGTGTATTTGGCGGTTCCTTATTCAGTGCTATGCATGGTTCTTTGGTAACCTCTAGTTTGATCAGGGAAACCACTGAGAACGAATCTGCTAATGAAGGTTATAGATTCGGTCAAGAGGAAGAAACTTACAATATCGTAGCTGCTCATGGTTATTTTGGCCGATTAATCTTCCAATATGCTAGTTTCAACAATTCTCGTTCTTTACATTTCTTCTTGGCTGCTTGGCCTGTAGTAGGTATCTGGTTCACTGCTTTGGGTATTAGCACTATGGCTTTCAACCTAAACGGTTTCAATTTTAACCAGTCTGTAGTTGACAGTCAGGGTCGTGTTATTAATACCTGGGCTGATATCATCAACCGTGCTAACCTTGGTATGGAAGTAATGCACGAACGTAATGCTCACAACTTCCCTCTAGATCTAGCTGCTGTTGAAGTTCCTTCTATTGAAGGATAAGATAGGTTAAGGCTGCTTTTCTTACTATATAAAGGTAAGAGAAATACCCAATATAGTGGTTTTTCAAACCACTATATTGGGTGTTTCTCTTTCCTTTTTTTGCTTTGTTTGATCCCTATTTTTTTTTATTCTTCATTACAGATTTTTTATCGTTATCGTTTCTTGCATCTCTCGCGAAATTCCGTGTAGGCGCGAATTCTCCCAATTTGTGATCTATCATAGATTCTGTTATATAAATAGGTATATGTTCCTTTCCATTATGAATACCGAATGTATGGCCAACCATTGAGGGTAGAATGTTAGATGCCCGAGACCAAGTGACTATTATTTCTTTCTCCTTCCCCATTTTGATTTTTTCCATTTTTTCGAATAAATGATTAGCTACAAATCTTTTCTTTTGATTAGCTACAAATCTTTTCTTTGGATTAGCTACAAATCTTTCCTTTGGATTAGCTACAAATCTTTCCTTTGGATTAGCTACAAATCTTTTCTTTGGATTAGCTACAAATCTTTTCTTTGGATTAGCTACAAATCTTTCTTGTTGACCTATCACAGCTGATTACTCCTTTTTTGACATGGTAAAGATTGGCATTCTATGTCCAATATCTCGATCTAAGTATGGAGGTCAGAATAAATACAATAATGATGAATGCAAAAAAGAGAAAATCCTTTAGCTAGATAAGGGGCGGATGTAGCCAAGTGGATCAAGGCAGTGGATTGTGGATCCACCATGCGCGGGTTCAATTCCCGTCGTTCGCCCATCCCATCGAATTTTGGAAATTCGATTTGGAATGTTCCTATTTACGGCGACGAAGAATCAAACTATCACTATATTTTCTCCTTTTCCTACTTTTTCTTCCAAGCGCAGGATAACCCCAAGGAGTTGCGGGTTTTTTTCTTCCAATTGGAGCTTTTCCTTCACCGCCCCCGTGGGGATGATCCACAGGGTTCATAGCTGCTCCTCTTACTACAGGACGCTTACCTAGCCAACACTTCGATCCAGCTCTACCCAAACTTTTTCGGGTCACCCCAACATTACCCACTTGTCCGACTGTTGCCAAGCAGTTTTGGGATATCAAACGAACCTCCCCAGATGGTAATCTTAATGTGGCCGATTTACCCTCTTTTGCAATCAGTTTCGCTCTAGCACCTGCTGCTCTAGCTAATTGTCCGCCCTTTCCATGTTTGAATTCTATGTTATGTATGGTCGTGCCTAAAGGCATACCGGTTGAAGTAGATTCTTCTTTTTTATCAAAAAAAACCCCTTCCCAAACTGTACAAGCTTCTTCCAAAGCATACGGCTTTCTAGATGTATATGATGATATCGAAAAAAATAGATCTTTTCATCGTATAATGAAGTATCACATGAGTGGATATATAGGAATCCTAATCTGCCGAATCATTCATGTTATCATCTTCTACATCCTAGGTCTTTCCGTTCCGTCATCTGGCTTATGTTCTTCATGTAGCATTCAGACCGAATGACTCTATCAAATTACGTCGATACTTCCACATATTACGGGTAACGTAGGAGACATCTCTTCGGGGGATCTTCATTACCACTGCTTAGCTTTCAATTCGCCTCTGACCATCAAATGAAATGTGAATAACCCGTCCTCCTCTCTTTGAAAGAAGAGGCGCTTCCGGTTCGGTACGTGCTTCAAACAATTTTCTCCATATTACCATATCTCTAGAGTCAATAATTCTCTATTAGAAACTACTGAACTCAATCACTTGCTGCCGTTACTCAACAGTTTTCTGTTGAGGTCTATTCCATAGAGGTACTCCAATTGAATCAGTGATCGATTTCTAGGTTTTGTCGTAAACCTAATTGGTTACTTCCAATTACGTAAATCAATAGTTCAAACCGCACTCAAAGGTAGGGCATTTCCCATTGATATAGGAACTTCTGCACCAGAAACAATGGTATCTCCAATTATAGCCCCTCTGGGATGTAAAATATATCTCTTCTCACCATTCCCGTAGTGTATAAGACAAATGTATGTATTTCGATTAGGGTCGTATTCTATGGTTACGATTCTACCAGATATGTCTTTTTGATTCCGTCGAAAATCGATTTTACGGTATAGACGCTTATGACCCCCCCCTCTATGCTTTGCGGTAATGATTCCTCTGACATTACGACCTTTACTACAACGATGCCGTCCATAGATCAGATTATTTCGTGGATTGGATTTCATTTGACTGTCTACAGCTCCATTGCGTGTACTTGGACTAGAAGTTTTGTATAAATGTATCGCCGTGTTATTAAGTATTTTTCTTGAAGTTCTTTTCTTTAGAATCTCTAGAAGAGGTGGAATAGAATAACCTGATGGAAGCGTAATGATCATATGCCTGTAATGGATTGCATGTCCCATAATAGGTCTCTTCGACCCTTTCGGGGTAGTCGATGGCTATTCATAGCCATTACCTGAACACCAAAGAAGAGTTCAACCCAATACTTACTTGATTTCTGTCTTAGTTGATCCTGATTCGGCATTAGAAGTATGTATATTGATTCTTCCCCAATAACCGAAGACTTTTTCCTGTAACTACTCCATATTTGATTCCATCCATAACTCCAATTTCTTCCCTATGAGTCCCAGTATTGATCAGGATTCGAGTTCTTAATCTTCCTATGTTATGGTATGAATATACCATATTCAATTCGTTATGGATGGATGATGAGATCCCATCCATAGAGAGCCAACTTATTGAACATTCCCATTAGGGTGCATCCAGTAGGAATTGAACCTACGAATTTGCCAATTATGAGTTGGGTGCTTTAACCATTCAGCCATGGATGCTGAATCTAAGAGATATTATCATAATCTAAAAGATGTATGATCATAATCATACACATTGGATCAAAAACGGGGTCAGAGGGATCAAAAACCGCTAATTCGTATAAAGCCATCGAACCGGCCCAACCAGCAACTAGAGCTGTGTGCATTATATGAACAGAAAGCAATCGACCGGGATCATTCAATACGACAGTATGAACACGATACCAAGGCAAACCCATGGAAATACTCCTTAAGAGAAATAGAAACTATGTCACTTTATTTTATCGCATTAAACTCAAAAGACTATATACTGTGTACCTCACCTTTTTGCAGTAGATTCTGTATCAGAAAGGGCTCATTTTGATTTCATCCCATTGAAAATCAAAATAAGGGAACAACTCCGTTCGTAAGAACAAAGAGAAGCAGATCTATTCAGTCCAAGGCGCATCGGAAGATTGCATTTTTATAGTTAAACTGATCCATCGAATGGATCAAATATTAAGTGAATATTTTCACATTTTTTTATTTTTCTTTTTTTTTTTTTATAGTGTAGGAGGAGCATGAAAAATTCCAAATTGAGTATTTCGAAGTTGCAAGACGTAGTCGAAGTCTTTGTTTCAGACTACATTTTGAACAGGGTGATAATCTTTCACTTATGTTCGTTTATGGTTATGCTTAGTACGAAACTCATTACTAACGACGAATGGTTACAGAGGGTCGATTTTTGGTTATCTAAGCGAAAAGATGCAAAAAGTGTTACTCCAGTTAACACTAAAACTATCTCTTTTAGTGAAAATTGTTTTCGGCGCAGATATGTCTTCTATGGACATATAGAAGAGGGTAGAGAAGCACAATTGTATAAAAATTGTGCAAGAACTTCACGTGCACACGCTCGTTTAAACGGAATCCTTTTAGATCAACTTTGTGAATTTCTTGTTCAATTCAAGAATGAACAAATGAGTCTGAATGAGATGACTGAGCGTTTTCGAAAAGAGCTTAGTGCAGCGATTATAAATCGCTGCATATACTTTGAACACAAAGTAGAGCTTTATGATATTAAAGTAGAGCTTTATGATATTTTCACTTTAGTCGATCTTTTTGTGGACATTAACGCCGACTTAGGATTGTGCAATTTGTTTTCTGAAATTATAGAAAATGCAAAATTGGATCAATCCATTAACCAAACCATCAATAGATCTTTGAAAATGGAAATATGCTATCCATTCGATAGTATCTTTCCACCCTTCTTAATCAATTTTTGTAGGAGCAAAAATCTCCTTTTTAAAATAGTGCTTTTAACTTTTCTTTGTTCCGAAGAGCGCATTTCGATCGACGAGTTTATATCTTATCTTGAAAAGCTTTACGAAGCGGAATTCGTTCCATTGATAGAGGCCAGTAATCTGGCTAACGGGCCCCGCCAAATTCAGAACAGGTTTTTAGAACCTGGGCACAATAATTCTATTCACACAATACAATTTTATAACCTTGCGAAGTCTTATTGTATTGATGAATTGAATATGATTCAGGTACAGTTGAAACGAATCCACTCTAATATGGCCGGGTTACGAGCCGGCCTTCATTTGTGCTCCAAGGAGCAAGTGTTTTTGTCTTGTAAAAGCGATTTGAGAGTCTACATGAAGTCTTATTGCAAACAATTCAAAAAAATCAAAGAAAATTTTGAAAAAAATCGCGAAACATCGGACATATTTGATTACTTTATTCAAACGCATGTCGATTTCGCGATATGCATTCATATATTCGAAATTATGAATGCTACGATACGATGGAATGATCCAGGTTGGTTGGATTCATCGTCTGAAGATAATTCAGACGATGATTGGAGTGATCTGATCAAGTTTGGTATTGGAATTAAGAAAAAAAAACTTTGATCCACCAAAAATCCCGGGTTCAGGGAGGTAAATGTTTGAGAAAAGGTCAAATTTTAGCAGACGGTGCCGCTACAGTTGGTGGGGAACTCGCTTTAGGGAAAAACATATTGGTAGCTTATATGCCATGGGAGGGTTACAATTTTGAAGATGCAGTACTAATTAGCGAACGTCTGATATATGAAGATATTTTTACGTCTTTTCACATTCGGAGATGTGAAATTAAGACTTATGTGACTGAAAGAATCAATGATTCAAATATTAAACAATCAGTGAAGAAATATTACCTAATTTTCTAATCAACAACCAATACCTAAAAAATAGAAGTCAAAATGAAAATCATCATCAGCATTTTTTGTAGTAAAATAAGGATAACATTAATACTCTTCATAATAATCTTAAAGAAAAGTAGGAACTCTATGAAAAAAAAAAAAGAAAAATACAGCACATGATTGGATATCCAGCTGGATCTTGGACTGGAGAGAGATATTAAGAGAGATCAAGAAATCTCACTCTTTCATAGACATTTTTTTCGACCAAGAACGCTTTATGAGACTCTTTGACTCCCGAATTTTGGGTATCCTATTTTCCAAAAATTCCCAGGGTTCAGGAAGCAATCGATATTTAACCAAAACAGGTTTAATAACTCGAGATTCCAGGATCAAAAATGTAGTAAAACGTGTCCATGGTGTCGTCAAAAATGTGGTAAGGGGTGTGATGCTACTTGTACTAGGGGTCTGTTTATGTCGTCTTCAAAATCGAAATATAGTTGAACGAAAAAATATCTATTTGAGGGGGTTTCTTCCTATACCTATGAATTCGGTTGGATCTAGAGAAGAATCTTCTAATATTAATAGATTTGTAATTTCGCTTTTGTATCCTCCAAAAGGATCTTCTAATCAATCCATACATCATTTCGATTCCATTAGAAATGAGGATGTGGAACGAACAGAGATAGAATCAGGTCGATTCCCGAAATTTCTTTTTGGATCTTCCTCAAAGTTCCGGCTATCCGCAGAAGGTGAAAAGCGGATGAATAATAATCTGCTTCCGGAAGAAATCGAAGAATTTCTTGGGAATCCTACAAGATCCATTCATTCTTTTTTCTCTGACAGATGGTCAGAACTTTATCTGGGTTCGAGTCCTACGGAGAGGTCCCCTGTAGAGAAGGCTCTTTGGAAGAGAAAATTGGGTGTTTCTTTTGTCCCCTTCAGGCGGCGATCGGAACATAAAGAACTGGTGGATCTATTCAAAATAATTAGGTATTTACAAAAAACCGTCTCAATTCATCCTATTTCCCCCGGGTATTCTATGATTCCGAAGGAGAAATCGAATGCAGAAGATCGATTTGCAGAAATGGTAAATCGATTCATTCTATCAATAACGGAGCCGAATAAGGATTCCATTGGAAAAGATAGTATGAATCATCGAACTAGGACGAAATCTACGATCAATCAACATTTATCCAATTGGGCAAAGAGTGAGAAGAAATGGTTCGACCCTTTTATTTGTCGAACCCAGAGATCCAGGAATGGGTATCCTGATGCATATAGCAAATGGTCGAATGAGTTCCAGAATCTCCAGGAAGATTTCCTGGGATATTTCTCTTCGAAACAGGAGAAGCTTCAAGTAGTCTTCGATCAATTACGAGATTTACGAGATCAATTACGATGCCATATCACTGATTTTTCGAGTTATTGGGATTTGATTGATTGGTCCGAAATTTTCGACATATACGAATTCACTTTCACTAAGTTATTTCTTGTCCTTTTGCCCATGGCACGTCTCTTTTTTCATAAGTTACTTAAGTTACTTATCTTTTTTCCTAAGTTTTTGTACTGGTTATATCCCCGATTCTCTGTACATATCGGGAATATCGCCATTCATAGTTCTGAGATGTACATTTATGAATTGAAAGATCCGATCCAGGAGAAGTCGTTCGAACCACTACGTCTTCAAATCGTTCTTTTGAAGAAATTGAAACCCTTCTTATTGAACGATCATAATACTTCTCAAAGATTGGACGATCATAATACTTCCCAAGGATCGAAATTATGGATCAATGAAGAAAGAATATTCCCATTTTATTTCAACGAAATATCAAAGTGGATGATTGACTCATCCCATAGTAGAAAGAATCGCATGAAATCCTTTGATAACACGGATTCCTATTTCTCCATCATACCCCATGATCGAGACAATTGGCTGAATCCCGTGAAAGCATTTCATAGAAGTTCTATGATATCTTCTTTTTATAAAGCAAATGGACTTCGATTTTGGAATGATCTACATCACTTTTGGTTCTGGGTCTCTTGTAAGAAAAGATTTCCCTTTTTTGTGGAAAAAATTCGTATCAATAATGAGGATCTTACATATCGAAAATTCCTCAATATCTCATTTATTCGCAACAAAATAGTTTCTTTGTACGTCGGTCAAAAAAAACATTTTGTTTTGAGTCTTTCTGCAAGGGTATCTGACATAAACATACCTCAGGATCAGGATTTTCCAAAAAGTAGCGACAAAAGAGAGAACTTGTACAAATCTTTCATGTATAAATTGTATCAAAAATTCTATAATAGATTCTATACATCTTTCATTTTTCCAAGAACTCTTTATGCAATTCAATCCGATCCAGTCGTTTTTAGAGCTAGTTCCTCGATCGCGGACCTTTTAAGACCAATTCAATCTGATCCAGTCGTTTCTAGAGCTAGTTCCTCGATCGCGGACCTTTTTAGATTGGAAAAAACTTTTTGGCAATCTTTTTCAGATATGAATCGATCTGATTCAAAAATGAAGAACTTGCATCAGTATCTCAGTGTCAATTCAAACATGGACTGTGGATCAAATCCATGTTCTGAGAAATCTTTACCATCCGGAAAGAAGGAAAAAAGGAGTCTTTTTGGTTTTCGAAGTAAAAAGAAATACGTTAAAAAAAGAAATATCAAAATAATCAATAAAAAAAAACTTTTTTCTGTAAAACTTTTCGAAGGGAATATTGAAGAAAATATTATTTACTTAGAATGGACTATTTACAAAGAATGGCTGCTCACGATCTTTACTACGAGCGGGTTCAAATATTTCAGATTCATCCTTTCCGAGATTTTTTCCTATTTTATATTCCCAACCGTGATATCCAAAATTCAAGATATTCTGGATATACCATGGGTATATCTTGAGAAGATTTTGATGAAATGGACTCTGATAAGTGAGAAGATTTTGATGAAATGGACTCTGATAAGTAAGAAGATTTCAAATCTTCATTTAGTACAGCTACTCCGAAAAAAGACTAATCTGTCTCGAACAAAGACTGATTCTTTTAATGGGTCTTCTCCTTTTCTTTCTTGTACATTTTCATTATTCTTCTCATATAGGAATAAGTCATTGATATCGGCTGAGTTCCTCTTTTCAATTCTTTTCCTTCTTCTTTTTGCTGGATATCTCGCTTGTAGAGGTCTTACCTTCATTTGCAAAACCTGTCGTCAGTTATTTCTAGATTTTGAAAAGATCAAATCTTGGGCAAATCCATCATGCTTCATGGAGTTGGAAAAACTTAGGGATAGGTATCCTATATCTTCTTTCAGGTCAGAGAATTTAGAGGATCCCTTTCCAGTTATTTTCCAGGATCCCATTGGATTTATAGAGAATCCCCGTCCAGTTATTGCTATTCTGCAAAAATACTATGTTATTCTGGAAGAATACATAGGAGAATTCTTCAATTTTCTGATAGAACTAGGATACCTACTACTTTTTCAGGAAGAATCTGAGAATCGAAATCGGATCGATTTGCTCATCTCTTATCTCACCTATCGCATAAGTTCTTTCATAAGTCTCATCCCAAATAATTTCATCAATCAAATCATTTTTTTTATAAATACGAGACATCTAAGTCCTACAAGTATAGAGATGTATTCATTGATAAGGAAAAGAAAAAAGGTGGGGAACTGGGATGATGAAATAGAATCCTGGGTGGCGGACACCGATTGGGTTGATGATCAAGAAAAAGAATTTGTGGTTCAGCTCTGCACCTTAAGTACAGAAAAAAGGATTAATGAAATTCTATGGAGTTTGACTCAGAGTAATCTTTTAGATGAAATAGTGGAACAACCTGGATCCAATTATTTACGGTACTTATTTGAAATGCAGCAAAAGGATCTATTGAATTATGAGTTCAATAAATCCTGTTTAGCGGAAAGACGGATATTTCTTGCTTATTATGAGACAATAACCTCGTGGGGGACTTTTCATTTGTCATCTCGTCCAACCCCCTTTTCGCTTCGCTTAGCCCCGTACCCTTCTAGGAGTGTTTTAGTGATAGGTTCTATAGGAATTGGGCGATCCTATTTGGTCAAATCCCTAGCGAAAAATTCTTATCTTCCTTTCATTAAGATATATCCGCTCGAGTACCGGTATTTATACGATTACGATTGCGATTTTTACGAGGCGTCTTTTTGGTCTTTTTTGGATGGTGAATCATATTGGGTTGGAGGTGAATTCGACGACTGTGAGGATGAGGGTATTACTTCTATTCCTTTTGATGTTGATGATTTTGATGTTGATGATAGTGGCGATATTGCTAAGAATATTAATTTTGATAAGATTCTTTTCAATATGACACAGGATAGGCTAACTAGCAATAACCCATTTTATTGGGATATGACCGTGCAATTCGATTTGGCAAAAACAATATCTCCTTGTATAGTATGGATTCCAAACATTCATGATCTGGATCGGGATGAGTTGAGGTATTTATCCCTCCATCTAGAAGAGAGCTCTCTTTCCAATTCCAAGGATCGTCAAAGATGTTTTACTAGAAATATTCTAGTTATTGCTTCGACTCATATTCCCCGAGAAGTGGATCCCGCTCTAATAGGCCTGAATAAATTTAATACATTCATTAAGATACGAAGGCTTACTATTCCAGAACAACGAAGGTACTTCCGGATTCTTTCATATACTAGGGGATTTGGCTTGGAAAATCAAATATTCGATAGTAAGAAATTTGGGTCTATAACCATGAGTTCGAATGCACAACATCTTGTAGCACTTAACAATGAGGTCCTATCAATTAGTATTACACAGAGGAAATACATAATAGAAGAAACGAATTCAATTCGATTCGCTTCTTTTAGACAGACTTGGGATTTTCAAACTCACATAAGATGGTTTCAGGATCATAGGATCTTTTTGTATCAGATAGGAAGAGTTTTTGCACAAAATATATTTCTAAGCAATTTTCCCATAGATCCTATATATATCTATATGCAGGACCCTATCGCGAGGAATAAAATATGGAGTTCTTATTTGTACAAATGGTACGTCGAACTTGAAACAAATTTGAAGAAAATAACGATACTTCTTTATCTTTTGAGTTGTTCTGCCGGATTGGTCACTCAAGATCTTTGGTCTTCACCCGGACCCGATGTCAAAAATTGGATCACTTCTTCTGAATTTCTTGAGAATGATTCTCAGCTAGTTCAGAACCTATTAGAATTAGAAGGCTTTCTGGTGGGATGCTCATGGATAGAAAAAAATAGCAGTGAGACATTACTTCTTCGGTCCGAACCAAAGAATCCGTTAGATATGATGCAACAGAATTCTTTTTCTACCCGTTATCGTAGTAGATTGAGAAATGAAATAGAAATAAACGAATCGGAGTTTGAAGAAGAGCATGAAGCCGTGAACCCGCAGAAGATAGAGAACGATTTCTTCAATGAAAATCAAATAGAAATAGACATAGTCCGGTCTCCTAGAATATTTCGCTATATATTTGATAATCTCGAAATTGAGAATATCAAAAAGCTTATAAAATCGGGACTTCCTTATTGGGCCGAGTCATTTCAGGGCAACTGGCCTTTTTATCTTGAGGAAGATCAGCTTCAAGAGGAGGAGCTTCAAGAGAATGATTCGGAGTTCTCGGAGAATGAAACAATTCAGCACCAGAAACAAGACAGATTTTCAAAAGAACAAAGCTTTTTTATAATAAACCGATTTATTTGGGAACCTTCGGAGCCATTCTTTCTCGTAGTCATATACCTGTACTTTTGGCTTTCACCTCGAGAATTTTTTTCAGATGATCATTTAGATGAGAAGAGTCCTGACCTAAATAAGCATCCTTCTTCATATATAGAAGAAGACAGTTGGTTCCATAAGGGAGAAAAGTACTACGAATTGTTGGGGCGTCGTCAGAGATGGCAAAGAAGACTTAGAATCAATAGTTCCTTATCTAAAGGATCTTTCTCCTCTCATATTCTGTTCGAGAGTTATCAGTATTTAGCGAATCTGTTCCTATCTAACGAAAGGCTATTGGATCAAATGACCAAAATATTGTTGAGAAAGAGATGGCTTCTCCCGGAGGAAATGAACCATTTGATTTGTGGAACAGGAGAAAGATTTCCCATTCCTTATCCGTAAAGATATGTAGCCATGAAAAAGGGAAAAGGCCTAGCGTGGAAGAGGATTGGCCGGGTGGTTGGTAGAGTCGTGGAAACACTTGTTTATTCGATATTTTGGACCTTAGTTCATACAAGCATAAATTTCAATCTTAGATCAAAGCACTATGTACGGATGATATAAACTGCCTAAACAAGAATTCCTTTCTTGTTTAGGCGAACAACCAGAGTAGAAAAACAGAGTAGAAAAACGGATTCATTCGGATCGACATGAGGGTCCAACTCCATTGGATTGCCAGAATCCATCTTGTATATTTGAAGCAGGTTGACCCCCGTGCTTCTCTCATGGTACAACCCTCTTCCTGCTGAGCTGAGCCCCTATCTCCTCGGCCCACAGAGGAAAAATGTAAGGCTGGTGCTCAAAATTCATTACGGAAGAAAGGACTCACAGAGCCAGGATCACTAGGGGGATCACTAACTTCTACTAAAACGAATACTAATATAATAGAAAAGAACTCTTTTTTCTGTATACTTTCCCCGGTTCCATTGCTACCGCGGGCTTTACGCAATCGATCGGATCGTATAGATATCCCTTCAACACAACATAGGTCATCGAAAGGATCTCGGACAACTCACCAAAGCACGAAAGCCAGAATCTTTCCGAAAGTTGATTCCTATTTCAAGAGTGCATAACCGCATGGATAAGCTTACACTAACCCGTCAATTTTGGATTCAATTGGGGATTTTCCTTGGGAGGTATCCGGAAGAAATTGGAATGGAATAATATAGATTCATACAGAAGAAAAGGTTCTCTATTGATTCAAAGGGTATACCTATGGGATAGAATAAGAAAAATCGAAATGAAATGAAAGAATCCAGGAAAAAAAGGAAATCGAAAAAAGGAAATAGAACAAACAAATAAGTAGAAGATCGAAGAGCTCTCAAAATGACAAAATTGAAACTCAAAAAGGATCCTTCTTTCTAATTCTCTAAGGATGAGAGGCAAAGGGATTTCTATCGAGAAAGAGTTCTTGTTCTTATTTAGATAGAAGATCGTGATTTGATCCGCATATGTTTCGTAAAAGAGAAATCTTTTCCTTTGATCATAAATGAAAAGTCTTCAATTGGAATATGAAAACGTGACTGAATTGGTCTTAGTTACTCTTCGAAACGGAGTGGAAGAAGGGAAGAAATTCTCGAACGAAGAAAAGGATCCAATTACTTCGAAAGAATTGAACGAGGAGCTGTATGAGGTCAAAATCTCATGTACGGTTCTGTAGAGTGACAGTAAGGGTAACTTATCTGTCAACTTTTCCACTATCAACCCCAAAAAACCAAACTCTGCCTTACGTAAAGTTGCCAGAGTACGATTAACCTCTAAATTTGAAATCACTGCTTATATACCAGGTATTGGCCATAATTTACAAGAACATTCTATAGTATTAGTAAGAGGAGGAAGGGTGAAGGATTTACCCGGTGTGAAATATCACATTGTTCGAGGAACCCGAGATGCTCTCGGAGTAAAGGGTCGTCAACAAGGGCGTTCTAGTGCGTTGTAGATTCTTATCCAAGACTTGTATCATTTGATGATGCCATGTGAATCGCTAGAAACATGTAAAGTGTATGGCTAACCCAATAACGAAAGTTTCGTAAGGGGACTGGAGCAGGCTATCATGAGACAAAAGATCTTCTTTCTAAAGAGATTCGATTCGGAACTATTAGATGTCCA
>JAMFTS010006245.1:15000-17500 GCA_028095005.1 Rhynchospora pubera | reverse complement strand
ACTGGCCAAAGCGTGGCAGAGAGGCGTGCATGACTGGCCAAAGCGTGGCAGAGAGGCGTGCATGACTGGCCAAAAGCGTGGCAGAGAGGCCAAGGCGTGGCCGAGATGGGTGCATGACAGGCCCAAGCGTGGCAGAGAAGCGTGCATGACGGGCCGAAAGCGTGGCAGAAACGTGTGCATCACAGGCTAAAGCATGGCAAAAAGCGTGAGGGGTTTTTCGTGGGGTGGTAACTACGGTACTATAAGAAGGGAAAAAATGCATCTTGTCTATTAGGGGGTAGGGTGTATTCGACTCAAAATTGGGTTGGCAACCCATCCAAGGCTGCAGCTTGGCACGCTGCAGCGGTGTCTCCCCCTGACACCGACTGGTCCGAAGAGCTACGGACTGGTCCGAAACGGGCCACGGGATGGTCCGATGTGACCCTCCGCTCTGTTGGAGCGTGGCAACCCATCCAAGGCTGCAGCTTGGCACGCTGCAGCGGCGTCTCCCCCTGACACCGACTGGTCCGAAACGGGCCACGGGATGGTCCGATGTGACCCTCCGCTCTGTTGGAGCGTGGCAACCCATCCAAGGCTGCAGCTTGGCACGCTGCAGCGGTGTCTCCCCCTGACATCGACTGGTCCGAAGAGCTACGGACTGGTCCGAAACGGGCCACGGGATGGTCCGATGCGACCCTCCGCTCTGTTGGAGCGTGGCAACCCATCCAAGGCTGCAGCTTGGCACGCTGCAGCGGTGTCTCCCCCTGACACCGACTGGTCCGAAGAGCTACGGACTGGTCCGAAACGGGCCACGGGATGGTCCGATGTGACCCTCCGCTCTGTTGGAGCGTGGCAACCCATCCAAGGCTGCAGCTTGGCACGCTGCAGCGGCGTCTCCCCCTGACACCGACTGGTCCGAAACGGGCCACGGGATGGTCCGATGTGACCCTCCGCTCTGTTGGAGCGTGGCAACCCATCCAAGGCTGCAGCTTGGCACGCTGCAGCGGTGTCTCCCCCTGACATCGACTGGTCCGAAGAGCTACGGACTGGTCCGAAACGGGCCACGGGATGGTCCGATGCGACCCTCCGCTCTGTTGGAGCGTGCCAGACAAGCTCTCTCTGGCCGAAAAGCGTGGAACGGGCACCAAAAAGCGTGAGGGGTTTTTCAGGGGTTGGTAGCTACGGTACTATAAGAAGGGAAAAAATGCATCTTGTCTATTAGGGGGTAGGGTGTATTCGACTTGGAATTGGGTTGGCAACCCATCCAAGGCTGCAGCTTGGCACGCTGCAGCGGTGTCTCCCCCTGACACCGACTGGTCCGAAGACCTACGGACTGGTCCGAAATGGGCCACGGGATGGTCTGATGTGACCCTCCGCTCTGTTGGAGCGTGGCAGACAAGCTCTCTCTGGCCGAAAAGCGTGGAACGGGCACCAAAAAGCGTGAGGGGTTTTTCAGGGGTTGGTAACTACGGTACTATAAGAAGGGAAAAAATGCATCTTGTCTATTAGGGGGTAGGGTGTATTCGACTTGGAATTGGGTTGGCAACCCATCCAAGGCTGCAGCTTGGCACGCTGCAGCGGTGTTTCCCCCTGACACCGACTGGTCCGATGAGCTACGGACTGGTCCGAAACGGGCCACGGGATGGTCCGATGTGACCCTCCGCTCTGTTGGAGCGTGCCAGACAAGCTAAACGTCCCACAGAATCCCCGATGATGGCAGCTTGGCAACCTGCTGGAGGGGTGTTGGAATGCCATGGACCGATCCGCGCTTGTCGGCAAAGAAATTTTGTCGGTTTCGGATCGGCCAAACGACCCATGAATTGGCCCTAAACGACCCACGGAATCCCCGATGATGGCAGCTTGGCAACCTGCTGGAGGGGTGTTGGAATGCCATGGATCGATCCGCGCTTGTCGGCAAAGAAATTTTGTCGGTTTCGGATCGGCCAAACGACCCATGAATTGGCCCTAAACGACCCACGGAATCCCCGATGATGGCAGCTTGGCAACCTGCTGGAGGGGTGTTGGAATGCCATGGACCGATCCGCGCTTGTCGGCAAAGAAATTTTGTCGGATCGGCCAAACGACCCATGAATTGGCCCTAAATGACCCACGGAATCCCCGATGATGGCAGCTTGGCAACCTGCCGGAGGGGTGTTGGAATGCCATGGACCGATCCGCGCTTGTCGGCAAAGAAATTTTGTCGGTTTCGGATCGGCCAAACGACCCATGAATTGGCCCTAAACGACCCACGGAATCCCCGATGATGGCAGCTTGGCAACCTGCCGGAGGGGTGTTGGAATGCCATGGATCGATCCGCGCTTGTCGGCAAAGAAATTTTGTCGGTTTCGGATCGGCCAAACGACCCATGAATTGGCCCTAAACGACCCACGGAATCCCCGATGATGGCAGCTTGGCAACCTGCTGGAGGGGTGTTGGAATGCCATGGACCGATCTGCGCTTGTCGGCAAAGAAATTTTGTCGGATCGGCCAAACAACCCATGAATTGGCCCTAAATGACCCA
>JAMFTS010006235.1:0-24317 GCA_028095005.1 Rhynchospora pubera | reverse complement strand
AATATTAGGCATTTATATGAACAACAATGTCACGTTGATAGGAGATGATAGTAAAAAAAGCGTTACAAAGTAGATATTTATTCACTTTTGTTGTGAGGTTATCACATGCTAGACAGAGTAGAAACTCCAATGCACCTAACTTTTTTTTTTTTTTTTTTGTCAAGTTTTATAGAATCCACAAAATTTACTCTTTAACTCTTTTAACAAACAACAAAAAAGAACACTAACAGACCCTAAAAATCAGACATATATGAAGAAAGCAACCAATTATATCTGCTATTGGAAGAAACCTAAATATTTGTGAGCTGCGAAATGCATCAGAAAATCTCACTTTTATAGCTCTAATAATAATAAGTTAATAACGTATCAAAAGTATATCAGCCACCTGATATGAAGGCACGGGAGAGATAGCCGAGCTAATACATCCTTCAACCTAAACTAAGAAATACATATTTATAAAAGAAACCAATCATAAAAGTGCCACAATCACATCTAATGTTGTCCTCCTATTTATTTTTTTAATTTCTTCTTGTGAACTCATGTTTGTGAACCTGTGGAATTCCTACTATGTTGACAACAAAATAATTGGTTCTCTTTCCCCCAAAAGATCTTCGGGAAAAAAAATCATGTATGGTACTAAAAAATGAAATGAAACAATTTTGAATCAAACTTACAACTCATATTCTTAAAGATTATCACTTCGTTGTCTATATCAATAGGCTGCTGAGATAATCTAAACACAATTTTTTTTTTAGTTTGTAGCTTCTCATGTTACATGGAATATAATTGATCGTTACTATAAATAATTGATACCAATACAAATGTTTAGAGGCATAATTTTAACCTCTAATTACAGTAGAAATCCATGCTTATGGACATTGATGATAATAATATTAAAACCCAAATAGGCTTTATCTTTAGAATATTTTCAGCTTGTGACTTCCTTATTTAAAAAGTCTGACTACCTATGGTTGAAATAAAATGTGAAACTTACAAAATGAATACCAGAAAATAGAGCTAAGATTCAGTACGTTTATTTTTGTTTGGAGAAGCCTCGGATGAAGCTGCCACCATCCTCCTTTGGTAAATCTGTTAAATATAGCACTTTTATCTCATTGCCGACCAAAGGACCAAAGCTACAGCCCAAACCCCAAAAAAACTAATTAATGATAGTGCAGAATGTAAACTATAGAGACTAATCACACATTTGTTTATTATACCTTTCAGAATGTCATCAATCGGCTTCATGCCTGATAGCACCATAAAAAAAGTATTCCATTATTCCTTTTTGTAAGACCAATTTTTTAGCAAAATAAGTCCATGAAATTAACAGAAATAAATTAGAAAGTTAATATTAACTCATTCCAATTTGTTTTATTGGCTATTATCCATGTGGCTATGTATCATTATACCTCATCCCACAGAAGTACCAGTTTTCAAAAGACAGACTATAGGGGGAAAAAATGAATTCTGAAATGAAAAAAATTTTATCTCACAATAAAGCAATGTCATGCATAACCTAAGACAACAAAAACATGTCCAATCCGTTGAAAGCTGAAAGTGAAAAGCAACTTTGTTTTTACCAGTGAGATTGTTGTGCAATGATGTAGATGTGATCATCACATGCGTTGGTACTGATTATCATAGATGTAGCTCCCCATCATCTATCTACAAGCAATATTTTGTAATAGAAATAGCATTACATTGGTACCATGACATGGGGATGGTTAAGGCTGAAAAACTTGATATAGTCTGAGATATATATATCACAAAAGTTTGCACGAAATTGAAAGCCTAATAACTGTACACAATCTACTAATACATGACTACTTAACAGACACTGAACCACTACAAATTAATGTTCCAAGGACCAAACCAAATAAGTAAGAAATATATAAACCTGAACACACCTTGGCATTGACCATTAATTTGAAAAGGAAACATCGAAATATAAATTTAATTGAAAAATTGAGGAACCTTGTAGAATTTCTCATGGCTCCGACTCAATCAGCACATTAGCTACTTCATAGCAAAAATTTTCAATTTCATCTGTAAACATGGTAAAGGCTAATATATGCTTAATTGGGCTCAATAAAAAAACTGCCATATAGGACATAAACAACCGTATATTAGTTTCTGATGAAGTTCATGTGAAAACTGAGTACTTGAGTGCTTAATATGATGCCTTTCACATGTGACAAAGCAAACTGACAAAAACCTTCTCCTGATGTATATAGCTTAACATGAAAAATGTTAATTACCTTATCTTACTTTTTATTCTGCCTTTTAATTTTGACGCTAGTAGTCTGAGTTGGTAGAGCCTAGCTAGCTTGAACACAACATGCTCACTCTCCATCTATACATATAAATACAAGTTACTATACAGACCGCTCATCTTTCCTTTCTCCGATAACCTCAGTTTCCTTGAAAGATTCAAAACATCATCACATATAAGCGTTTGTAAATATAGCTATAACATCATTTATAAATAACAAAAATCTGATTTTTTTTTATAAATGAGAGATATTGAAATACAAAAAAGCAAACCAAGTGATGGTGGGGAACATTAGCACAACTGACTTCGTGTTTACAGTAATTGCCTGGAAAAGCGAAAAAAAAGAAGAAGCAAAAGCAACAATGAGAGAAAAGATGAACAATTGTTTAGGAAGTAAAAAAATTAATCATCATTATTTGTCAAGGACATATGTATCTATACTTAAAAGTCTGAGCAATTTTACTTCTTTAAGAAGTGTTGGATGATCTGTTAATGCAAGAACCTAGTAGCCAATTCGGATAACCACTGAATCAAGTTTAAAATAGACATATCCAGAGGCAACAACAATCAAGAAGAAAACTCAAACGCACTTACACAAATGAGACAAGGTCATTTATCTATTTGAAATTATTGAACTTAAATTCTTGATGACCTTATGGATAAGCTGAGATGAACCTAAGAAACTTCAAATCTTCATATCCTAAATTGAGGCTAGATTGAAAAATGGCGGGAAAAAAATTTAACTTACTTTAGCCAGATATACACATCTCCCCTTTTCTCAGCATCCTTGTGCCTCCTTGTGTAAGCAAACTTAGTGGTGCCAAACCCTACAATGCGGCTAACACCATAAGAACCTTTTAGAAGAAATAAAGAAATAAAGTATAAGTTTGTCTGGCTAGAAAATTCAAGAAAACTGAAAGAGAAATAAATATAACAAATCTGTATTGAATGACCAATTGATAGCTAATTGGTACAGTATGTGGTTTTAAATCTCAAATAGGATCACAGACTGGAAATAGTAAAAGTTTCACTTTGGAATGCTCTTTTGGAAACCAACAGCATGGCTATATTTGCCAGCAATTCATTTTTAAACGAAACCAAGTTCCAACAACACCCAAATCCAGCCACATTAAGAGCTACAAACATCGATCACATGTATATAGCGTTCTCTGAAAAGCAATAAATACCACAGTTAAGTTTACTTTTATTGGTGATTCAGACAAACAAAGCTTCGAAAATAGAAATTTCGTCCATTGGCAAAACCAAAACTTACATCACACAACCATTTCTCGTTCATTAAGTCAGAAGATGAATTTAAAACTAAGAGATTTTGTATTTACCTACGTCCACTGAAATTGAAGAGGGAGGTTCACCATCTGAAAAAAGAGCAGACGGCTTCCATCGATCTCTCTAGAATTAGGAAGATAGGAAGAGAAATTAAAATCTGTTCAAATTTGTTTTAGCTTATTTGTCTAATTAAAACCTAAATTGTAACTTAGCTGGTCACCCAAACTCATCCAAGCTCACCATGGTATTATTGAAGTGTCAAAAAAGACCATCTCATCAATATCAGTTCCTCTGGATACTCTAGCCATTTCCTCCTTCTTTCCTATGATTAAAACATTATTAGCTTTTTTTTTTTTGAAGTTCACATTCAACAAATATTATGTTATTATCTGTATCCGTTTGAAGATTATTGTTTTCAGTTGCACTTTTTGCAATGCATGTGTGTTCTTTGTTGATTTTGGAACAAACAACCATTAATCTGATGTTCAGTTTCCATAATTGGAACAGTTACTCAATCCATATTCACCAAGGCAAGCACATAATTGAGCCCGAGCTTTTAAATTTCGGCGAAATAAACGCCGTTTTTTCGGAAATTTCGGTATTTTCGGACAAAAACGCACCACCGTTACGGTTTCAAACCCAAAAAATTCGTAACGCGTTATTTTCGAAAAAACGCCGTTATTTCGGCAAAAATATTTCGTTTTTCGGTTGAAAAAACGGAGATAATTTAATCATTTTGGTATTTGGTATTGTACTATTGTCGTATGGATTAGACTTTATCACTTTAGAGATTACTATTGTATTGTCGTATGAATTGTTGTTAAGTTGGATATTTGGATGTTAAGGATTAATTAATTAGTATTGTACTATTGTCGTATTGTTGAGCTTTAGAGGAATTATTTGTTTTACTACCTATATATCTGGTAGCTAGGAAATAGAATGTGCAAGTTACAAAGAGAAGATCCAGTACCAATCGTATATAGATTATAATTAGATTATTAGCACATTCAAAAAATATAGAAGTTCGACTTGTAATATAGTATTTGACTATTTGTATAATATGAGTTTGACACATATGTTCGTATATGCACACCGTTTTTTCGCCGTTTTTTCACCGAAATAACGCCGCACCGCTATATCAACTCCGGACCGTCATACCGAAAAAAACGAAATTTAAAAGCTTAGGTAGAACTTACGGAAACAACTACAAAGCAACAAATTGGGTGGCTGTATGCTTAAATTGGGTCAAATTTCAAAATTTCATGAGGCAATGGTAAGATGTTTGTGTCTAGTTACAGTACTGGTACAATATTATTCCATGGTTAGTGGTTGAGGCATACGACTTATGCGTTAATCGAGTCTTAACCCATTCATAAAATCCATAAAAATGAAAGCAAATTGAAAGCATGAGCTTATGAGCTCACCAGCGTCTATGACATGATCCCAATCATTTCTCCCATTCTTTACAAATTGATTCAAATCCCTTGTACCCTTCCATCTTGGGTCTTTAACCTTTTGCGTACCTCCAATATTAATAAGCCATAAACGTGGAGGAAAAAAGAGAGAAAAATTAAAATGAAAGAGGGAAAAACACATAACCTTACAAAAAATAGAGGCGAAGGCAGCATCAAAGGAGTACCTGCCCAGCTTCTCGACAGCAACGAAGAGACGCAGGATGACCTCTTATCTGGGATCTTACACACCAATGATGCTTCAAGCCTCCTTGTTTAGGCAATGGCTCATCAAGAGGTAGAAAAATCTTAGATCCAGTGAGGAAAGAGAGAGGAAGAAAATCTGGTGAAAGAAAGGAGAGTAACCACTCCCCTTCTCTGCCGTCTATTGATCTCTCTCTTCATGAAAGGAGGAGAGAAAGGAGGAGATGAGAAAGACAGAGGGAGGGGGTCGACGGAGATCGCGAGAGGCGAGAGAGAGAAGAGTCCTGTGCTTCTACATACTAATCAAAATGACGGAAGATCGAAGAGTATGCGGAAAAAGTTTGAAAGATCCAACGGCCAAGATTGATTGGATGATAAAATGGTGACGTCATCAAAATCACTGTAGAAAAGATCCCTAGAAATGGAGTATTTTTTGATGAAATTCTAAAGTCTGACCGTGTAGGACAGATGAGTATGTCCTAACGACTGTTCTAGCGTTTGATGTTTTAAACGGCCAATTCGAATTGTCTGATGTAATTTTCATATTGATAACTTATCAAAGTTTATATAATTTTAAACTTTTTCGACAATCCATTAAAGAAATATGAACACTTCAACAACAACGTTTTTTAAAAATACTAAATTAATAGTATAAAGAATAGAAAAATATAAATTTTTAATATAAATATCAAGTCGAATGATTCAAATCAGTAATTTGAAACTTTGGAATATGAAAACAGCCGTGGAGAAGGATCTCATCCGTTTTACATATTGGATTTCAGCATTTTTTATCGATTACTGTAAATATATCTTTATATATGTTCACAATTATGACCGAAGATATAATATGTTAAATACATATCTTATGAATTTCGAAATAGGTATACTTGAAAACGGAATTCGATTATTTTATTGGCATGATGCTTTTTCCAAATATTAATATACTACAATCGACTAATTGTACCGATTGTGCCCGAAATTAATCCCAACAAAACGAAATGCAGATATACTTTTTAGTTTTTGAAGACTTGAAATAGATTGTTTATCAAAACTGATCAATTTGATAATCATTTAATTATAATGAGAATAGAAGTTATAAAAAAAAAATCAACTTAAGCGAAAGAAAATTAATCAGTTTTCAAACTCGAGCAATGGAAAATTAATTAATTAACTTCGACTATTTTACTGACGGAACTTTTAAGATTGAGGGTTAAATTTAATTTCATTTAATCCACTTAGAAGTTAAATTTATTCTTTTGCTTGAATCCCTACAAATATAGAATAATTTTTTTATTGGACAACAATTCAGAAAGTAAGAGTCTCCGCTTTAAGAATCCCAACCAACGATAATTCCAAATCATAAAATTTATTTAATAGTGTGAGATACCTCATCATTGGAGTCGAGAATGGAACCAATGATGGGGAATCTGACCTTGCAAGCTGTACATTTTGTATGATTTATGTAAAAACAAAAATCAATTGTTTATACTCGTTTGTAGCCGTTGGAGGTGGGTGGGGGAGGGCAGAAGAGGGCTTTGCACCCCCCCCCCTTTGATTTATAAATTGTGTGCAAGTATTGAGCTAATTTTGATGTAATTATTTATGTCTAACAATTTGCCCTTTCCAAATAATAAAATTTGCACCTCCCAAATAATAAAACTCGCATGTACCCCTTTTAAATTTTTTTGCTACCTCTCTCCCTGGTTGTTTGGGTCCGGTTTCTATAATTTCATTGTAAAAAAAAGGTGCGGCCGGCAACATAGAGTCAAACTTGGACGAGTTCTTTTGTGGATTTATAGTTCTTTAGCAATAGGGAATCATTTAAACAAGTTGGAGGGACCGTTTGAACATGGACTAACAAAAAATTATCCATTTTCCACAAAAGCAAGAGTTTAATCAAATCAAGTGTACAGCATTTCTTCTCAGAATACGATAAAGCAACAGTGAAAAATCCGGATACAAATTATTATCACATAAATTTTACTGTCCTTTTAACTGATAGTATCTGTTGTTCTGGCTTTTCCTATGCAAGAATGCTCAACTGAATGTCATGGCTAACAGTAGAATTCTTCCCTATTTCAGTGGCCTTTTTCTTGGGGTTTCTCGCACCTCATCCAGCTAAAAATAATCTCTCGCACCGGCTCATTAAAAATGACTGGATTAAATGAGCTTCCCATCTACATCAAAATAAATAATATGAAATAAATTGTTTTGATTTACTGACAAAAAGTTTAGATTTCTGCAATGAGTCTGTTGCAAGTGAATAACAGTAAGTGGGTTACCACTTTATTTAAATGACTGGTTACTTAAAATTTGGACACATTTTTTTCATTATTTATTGCACATTTTTTTCCTTATTTATTGCAAAATGTATGTATAACCAAGTAAAAGGTCTTGGAGATTCTTCGAGCCTTTTCTCAGGCTCGTGAAAAAAATGGTTATTTCTACCTAATGACTTGACTGGAAAAAAAGTGTTCTGTGTTACATGCTGATTTGAAACATGTTTCCATAAAAGAGATTTTCATTCACTTACATGAGAAATAATTGCGTACAGAGGTAATGTACTATAGCTGCAGAGTACTTGTGTTACCACGCTGCGAAACACAGAAAAATACCAGAAACATACAAACTTTTTTAGTCAAGGTCCTGTTCGGCTCTAAGAGCCAATGTATGGAATCTTAGTTGTAATCTGTGTATGCACAGAATAATTAAATAAACTCTTATATATGCATTTAAGTAGAGCAGATGTCTATCTGACTGGCCCAAAAAGACCCATCACAAACCTAATTTGTTGTTACATGTAGTATGCAATTTTTGACAGTTGTTACTGAGAGATATATAAATTTTTTTAAAAAAATTAATATTATGAAAAGGTAACTTGATGGTTACTTTTTTTCCAAAAAGAAAAAAAGAGACGATATTAATTCAATTTTATTTTACTGGCACTTGTTTTTTTTTCTTTTTGACCTCTTTCTTTCTTTCCTATTCAATTCCTAGCCGACAGAATCCTAACATGGAACAGTGTGAACAAAATCTAACTGAACATCCTGATAGCAATCTCTATTCGGTACAGTAACCTTTTTATATTGTGCTTCAAAAGTTGAACTAATCATATGTACTAATGGTGCCTTTTAAACAGTTCTTTGTTGTCTAATGCATCTGGTCATCTAATTTTCACCTATAAAACAGGTTATGCATTCTGTTTAGAAATGTCCCTCTGAAAAAGAGCACAATTGTAAATATTTGCAGCAATAACGACCTCTCACCTATCATTTCAGGAAATGATTGCACATAAATTTAGCATTATTTTTAAGTTTTACAAAATTGAAATGATCAGATACTTCTATTTGAATTTTTACCTGATTACAAGTCTCAAAACAAGGAAGACACACTTGTCCATAAAACACGAGTCAATACCATGGTCGTCTGCACATGGATTAACACAGTTTATTGTCGGCAATAACATTAGTTACCATTTAATTACTGCACAATTTATGTAGTGTGCTATGGAGATTTTTTTTCTTACCAGTATCCAGAAGAAGTAAGCAATCTGAAATACATTGTTAAATAGGAAAAGTGGATCAGGAAGAGTATAGCTCTGGGTTTCTTAAACCAGAAATGCTCATCAGAGGGACTGACAACAAGAGTACGTTGATCTATCACTGTGTGCTTTGATGCAACATCATGTGCCAACTCTATGATAATGTGTTCTAATTTTGCGTTTGCACCAACCACCAACAAAATCTGCAAAACATATATAAGAAGTGATATAATTGAGGTAATTTGAGTATGTTTGACGTTGTAACCAAATTAATCAAATTCAGACAAAAAATGTGTCCAATTACACATATTTGAGTACTTTTTTGATGTTATAGAAGAAATGCCTACAATTTTTATTTAGGGAACAATAGTTCCTGCACTATTCTTTGATGGTACTTTTTTTACATGCACACAGTAAATCACAGTATGTAATTTATGAAATTGTTCTCTTTGGGGAAGTTCCTGCACTATCTTTCGAGAACACCCGGAGGGGGAGAGGGAGACCAAGATTGACATGGGAAGAAGCGGTGAAAAGAGACCTTAAAGAATGGAACGTCTCCAAGGAGTTGGCGATCGATAGGAGCGCTTGGAAGTTAGCAATTCATGTACCGGAGCCATGACGTAGGAACTTAGGGGTAGAGCGATGCCATAGGTTTGTAGGTCCCTCTATTAGGTCACGGTCGAGGTCTAGTTTTCTACTAATACTATTATTATTAGAGGTATTATTATTAGTATGGCTAGTCTTACTATTAGTATTTTTATGTTTTTTTTTTTTTTTTTTTTTTTTTTTTTGTTCTTGTTCTTGGATGTGTTCTCTTGTTGGGTTTCTTTTCTAGCCTACCCCAACTTGTTTGGGACAAAAGGCTTAGTTGTTGTTGTTGTTGTTGTTCTCTTTGGGGAAGTTGCACTATTATTTTCCTGCGGATTGTGGATTTTTATTTTTACTTTTTTAGTGATGGTACTTTTGTTTTTACTTGCACACAGAAATTGTGTGCAAGAGTAATGTTATCGATTGACGTCACTAACTTTTGTCTTGTACCAGCTTGTCATCACAAACCCATGACATTTACTTACAATTAAAGGAATAATTGAAATCACAAAGTATGCGTGGTATCCTGCATAAAGAGAGATGTTCATCAGTACCCTTTAGAAAACAAAAAAAAAGGAGAGGATTAAAAATACAAATCAATGCATTTTATTGAATTAGCAGCACATTGTGTTAAGCAAGAGAATGTACCAGCAATATTGAGCGACAGAAAAAGCATGACAACAATCCAGAGATACAAACTGCATTGACATGTTAGATGGTTATATATGTTCACACTTCACGGTGGCTAATTAGAGACTTAATTGATTGACACACATGGCACCAAAATTGAATTACCTTATACCAACTACTCCTTAAAATCAACTTCAAGGGTTTGAATCATGTAATTGTAGAAATTGAAAGTCCTATTAGTTTTTGCAGTGCTTCTGAGAAAAATAAAAAGGAAGTCGACATGCATATGGTTTAATAAAAGAGTTATCTTATCATGTCCTCTAAATGAACAATTGCTCTTACGTTTATGAAGCTGATCCTCAACACACTGTAATCATCTTTGTTGACCGGCCCCCAAAATTGCTTCCAGACTGCATGCTGAAAACATTTTCAATAACTTCTATTAATGAGATAAGCCCTATTTACTTCTGGAAGGTTTGTGATTACGACCTTTCAAATTTTATATGCATGATGAAAAAGTGCTCTTACCAGCCAACCCTTTATGTCTCCAACTTTATCAAAACCTTTGTAATAATTCTGGATGAATTTGAAAGATTGCACGGGCATGATATTGTTATGATCTGCACATAATATATAGTGGATTATATAAAAAAAGATAAATAAATTATTATTTTAATTATTTCTATAAATCTCAATTCAAGATCTAAATATATAATAGAGCCAATCCATGTGTAAGTTTTAACCTGTGATGATACAGAACTGGTCACTTTTCTCAATCTATCTAGAATAAACATTGCTATTTCTAGCTAGTTAAATAATGATATTTTTACAAGATTTCAACGATCAAATGACACTTACAAATTTCACTTCGCACCTTCTGAATTTTAGATCATATATTCTTAATACTTTCAGTTTTTAGATATTTAGGCTTTTGACAGTTAATTAGATAATGAGATGTCTATTAATTTGGTTTTGAATAGTGAGGTTCAGATGTATATATATATATATAATCTATGATTTATTCCATCCTAAACACTGCACAATACAAAGTACTCTATAAAGTATATATATATATGCCTAAAGTGTCTAATATTTCTACCATCTTGCTCTCCCATTTATTCCATCTCTTCATCTAGATGCATAAACACACTCATAAACTTATAATGTTAAGAGGACATCGATAACAAATTCAAATCTTGTGAATTAATTGTAATCAACTTTCCTGCATTTTACCTGCACAACTCCTAGGACAATGGTAATTGCACTTAGGAAAACATGTGTGATTGCCAACACAAAGATAAAACAAAGGAGCATCATTTGGATATTTTCCAGTCAACAAGACAACACCAAATTTGATTTAAAAAGTTGAATCAGAAATACCTTAACGGAGCAGTAGTCACCTCCAGCACCTCCACCGGCTAATAGGTGTCGTCTTGCCCTGCCAAAATCTCCTGGGAAGAAATTCATGGTGTAATGTTTGGCAGTTGATGTGACGTAAGAATCTTTCTTACATGGAAGCCAATAGCGCATTAGGCTCTTGCCAACACACATCTTTTGCAAAGGATCTTGAAATAACACCAGCAAGAATGAAATGAAACCCAGCAACATCAACTCTGTTTCAAGTGCATATACATGAGCAACAAAATGCTTAACCAGTTAATCTGTTAAGAACAAAGGATGTTTCATACATCCACAATTTTGTATGAGTTGAGTATATTGACATGTAAATGCAGTAAATTTAGGAAAAAAAAAACTCCTTTTACTTTTTGCAATGCTTCTAGCAACGGTGTCTGGTTATACTTTTTCAGTGCCTAGAGGTGATGCATGAAAATGTCAATTAAATTCTTGTGAATGCCATCCCCATGGAGAAAAGGTAAGTTCACGCTTTTATTTTACATACACACATAGCAAGATATATATTCCGTCGAAATACCATTAATATGGAATGCAACTCAGCAATTATACCTTTCCTAGGTAGTGCAGGAGTTGCTCAAAGAAAAGGGAAATCAAAACAATTACAGTGCACACTGCTGCAACAATCCATGTAGGTGTGTACTCAAGTGTAATCTCATTCGGTGCACCTCCTCCAGCCATAATTTCTTATCTTAATTGTGATAATTATGCGTCTACCTTACTTTCATCATTTAATTTGAGGAAGGGAGTTCCTTATATAAAAAAGCCAGAACTGTTTGTGTACTTTTCAAGCTGCTACTTGTGGACAAATTCCCAGATAAGTCACTTTGAAAACTCATATCTGGCTATGGTCACTTTATATTATCTCTTTTGTGCATTATTCTTTTACTCCACGATAGAATTATTTGTTAATAACGAATTAGTTTAGACACAGAAAAGATAACATGTGTAAAATATAGATTTTTTTTTTTGAAGAGAATATGATCATTTTTCAGAAAGCTATAATTCATAGGAAGGGAATTAGGATGAACAGAGTAGGTGCTTGTCCAGACTGGAAAACTTTGGGCATTGGAACAGTGAATATCATATCATATCTCAGTTTTGAAAGGAGAATTATGCAATTTATATTTTTTTTAAGGACGTATTGTAAATTTCACAATATAAAGAAACAAAAAAAAAAGAGAGAATCATGTTTAAGAAAGATTTTGAACTATGCTCAATTGCTGATATATATACGCGAATATTTATGTGACTTATTCTATTCTTATATTTTTAGTATATCTATTTATTTTTTAAACTTGGTCTAACTCTTTCAGATTAATCAAATTTAGAGTCAACTGTGTTAAGGGCCTCCACAAACGCAGCCAATCCAGGAGCCACCAAAACCATTTTTATTCATTGGCTACTAGTAAAATTTCCTATATTTGGGAAAAACATAATATAAGAGATTCAAATTGTCTTTCTCAATACTTTGGCGATTTGTGAACGTTCCTGTCACCTTTGTCAAAGACCTGTCCTCAATTTCACCTCCGACATCGGTGAATTCTGACTCTCTCAAAGACACCCAGGAACGAATTTATGGGACACCATTTGGTTGCCACAACTTGAAACATTTGAAAATTACGTGACAGACGTGTCTTCTCGAGTTGCAGTACTCCTCTGAATTGATGCTCAAGGAAATTTCAGCAATGTAGTATCTTGGAGAAAACGAGAACCAGCTCTTGGTCTAATGGCAAAGAGCAATGCATCTCAAATAAGAAGTCGCAGGTTCGAAATCCGACAGGGGGGGGGGGGTCTTTATAGACATTTAATGTAAAAATAAATTGGGAGACTTGACCCCCAATTTATCTTCAAAAAAAATATCTCGGAGAAAACATGCATAGCTATTTAGTTTCTTTTAATTTTCTTTTTTTTTTTCCTTCATTTTAAAATAATTTTATTATCAATAAAATTTGTTGGTGTGGTACTTTGCCACCCGTCAATCAAAAAAAACTTTGTCAAAGACCGGACAAACAGTTTTAAGATTTGAGAACCAATGACTTTAGAAGTCTATTAAGTATAATATTCAGAAGATGTTAAATCAATACAAATTAAGAAAATTGCATTAGAAATGTTAGATAGATAGGAGATACACATGTTTGATATTTAAAAAAAAACACAAAGATCACTGAAAACCGTATTAATTGTACTAGAGACGATTAAATAGTTCCTTAATTGGGTGAAACTTTATGGTTAAAGTAAATTGATTTATAACAACTTTAATAAATGGCGTTTGACTGAAAGAGAAGGGAGATTCAGTTTGCCAATGCGACGATTGATGTATAACAACGTTTAATATTAGATTTTATAATTTCTGCTAAATAAGTAGTCATTTTTTTTAGAACAAACTTGGTAGTGGATAAGTAGACAATAGTGTTGAGCTAGACCGGAAAAAAAAATTCCAAATTAAATATCTTTTATTCTATCATATTATTAGTTCTTTTTAAAATTGATAAACTCTTCCAATCTTTTTAGGCTTGTAAAGCACATTATTTTTTTTAAATGGGAACCGTCATTCTACTGTCTGTACTCTTTGTATAATTTATAAATAATTCTTCAGTTCTAGATTTTATTTAGTCATCATAAACTTTTCCACCACACAAACTCAACCGAGTTGTGATAAGACTGCAAGTCAAATAAACAAATTAAAAACTATTTTTCTAGGACCGTGCATATTTCGGATAAGCAGTTTATTTTTTATTACTTTTTTGGGACTAGGATTTCTTCTGAAACGATAAAAAAAAAAAATGTAAGTGTCGCTAGTAAGAAAGTTTGAGCCGAAATATAAAAGAAGAGTCCGAGCAAGATAAATAATCATGGTGCTTTGCTTTCTATTTCTAAGGGGAAAACTTAAAAACGGGGAGGTGGGGGTGGGTTTGGCAATTTCGCTCTCTTCTTATTACGCTTAGATTATATAGACAAGAAATTACATATCTTCCGTATTATTACTAAAATATACTTATCAGCTTCGCTTTTACTGCATAAGGTCCAACAATACAGAATTTTTTTTTTTTTTTTGAAAGTTTGACAGCGGCTGTCAAATAGCATGAAATAAAAGTTGTGTTGCTCCGATTTCGAATCAAAATCCATCCAATTTCTTATTTAAAGTTTGATCCCAGTTAAGTTAATATAATGAAAAAAAAAACGTAAAGATTCCCCAAGAGAATGGTATATAATTTGTCATAGTTAGCCACTTGGAGATGGAGATGGATGACCTGTGTGGTATACATATACTACAACTCTTTATAATAAGTTTGATAATTTGACCTCATCAAATTATGGTTTTTACAATTTAATAAGGTAATTTGGGACCAAACATTTACAGATGGAAAACAATAAAAGAAACACTTTCTTCCCACAGCTGTACACTTCCTGCAAACCAATTTTCAACAAAGCAAAGGAAAAAAAGAAAAAAAATAGACAAAACATATCAGAGTATTTATCAAACTTACGTACTAACTTTATACTTCCTCATCTGAATCTTCTACAACATCACTAATCTAGCTCTCTTCTTCCTCGCCAACACCTCTTCATCATCTTCCTTTTCACTTCCACTGTACCCGGGTTCACCAATCAGAACATTATCAGGTGCACTTTCTTCATCTATGCCTTCACATTTGTCAGATTCATTCTCAGAAGATGCGTCATTTTCAGCCACATGGTCATGGTTATCTTCCTCGTGAGAGTGTTTCTCATCCGGATCCTCCACCTTTTGTGCTTTTATCATGAAGTCCCTGGAAGTGCTTCGTTTTGCATGCCTCATTAGGTTAACCCTTGTGAGTTGGTTAGCTTGATTAGGTACTTTCATAATCTTCAATTTGGAATATTAGGTCAGGGATGCATCGGCTATCTCTCTTGATCTTGTTCAAGGTTCCCTTAGCAGGGCAGTCTGTTCTAATTTCTGGCAACAATAAAAATTTAATATTAACAAAAATGATGCAAATGCCATATTAAATAAGGTAGAACACATTTTATGCTATTAAAATATTCAAATTACCTCTATGGGGCCGTATTGATATACCTATCTAAAAAACAAAATACTAGGGCCGTATTAATACTAAAGAGATTTTCTTCTGCAACTTTTAAGCCATTATTCTTTTGGAAACTTATCTTAAAACTCTTCAGTCACCTACTGAACTTTCAGCCAGTTGAACAAGGGTCAGATAGTCAAATTCCTTGGTGTCTCTACTGGAAAATGAAAATGAATAGATAAACATAAAATTAATTAAAATGAGATGCATAAGATAATTAGTGATTAATTCCCCTACATATTGCACAAGAGAAATGAATTTGTATAGCCGACAAGTGAGCAGCTTGCAAGTTTCTTCAGCCAATTTCTGAAACTTGAGACCAGGAAATGACTGCTTGCAAACCCTTGGGTGCAATCTGGAGCTTTGAGATCCTTGCCAGGAGTCTGTAAAACCTCACATTTAGCTTCAGGAAGCGCGCTGACTGGGAATCTACAGAAAAATGAAAGAGTAACTCTACTTCATGCATTGGTTCTAGTGTATAGATAGATATTGAAATCTACCTTGCTTACTATTCTGAGTTAAATCAATATTATACATGGGCTTATCAGAGTACCAACTGGGATTCCAGAAGTGAAACAACATGAACCAGCTTTTGTACCGACTTGATATCAACATTAATATCACAAAATATTCTTTTAGTTTCTTTACTTCTGTTTGTTTTCTCTAGTTTTCATGATATTGCAGACTTCAGCAACTTAACATTGTAAGGATCAAATATGTACCACTAAGATTCATCTCAGCAAAGTAGGATAGCAGATGCACCACTGAAATCAATCTTGAATAAAGTGCATCTTCTACTTCGATTCGAGACACCATTGTGCCACCAATATGCCGACTTCCCTTCTCATCAAAAGCTGTACTACCACTATTCAACCAATCATCTCCTTAAGCCTTGACGCAATCCAATCAAATTCAATAATTGATGATTCTACCCCTCCAAGCAAGACCCCTGCAATTGCATCCTTTGTCGTGCAGTTGACAAAAGAAAACCTCTCTGATGCAGGTATCGGGTCATCAGACTCAGACCCAAAAACTAAAAGCAACTCCGCCGCCACATCCTTTGCAAACATTACATCTTTTGGTGCTGGAATCAGGTTTATAGCTATTGTCCGCCATGGTACATACTGAGTTGGCATTTTCAATTTTTTTGTTTTGTAAAGTTCTATGACCCATGAACTGAGAGAGCTCCTCTGTTCAGCTGGTAGGCTCTTACCAATTATCAAAATTAGTTCAGCTAAAGCCTGGAAAAAAGGTAATAATAAGAATATTACTTGTACTACATGCAAGGTGCTACGGGGAAGACATACTTTCATTTTCATTTTTGAAGTTGGTCTTTTGTTAAGTGGTCTTCAGGTCAAATTTAGCCCCACGAAAAGACATTTTGTCTTGGTACCCATTGAAGCTGGGAATTATACAGGCACATAAAGGACATAATGCTAATGTTTTATGACCATCATTGGTTGTAACAATTGCAAATGAGGTTTTGCGTAGATATTTTTCTTATCATGCCATTGAAAGGTATACTTAATTTTACAAAGAATAACTGAATTATGACTAAATCAAGTTACCTCAGATTCAGCATTGAGGGACAGACCAATAAGATGTGAAAACATTGCTTTATCTCCCTCTCCAAAAACAAACCTATCAAATCCACAAATCTATCTTCAAGATCATTTATTGGCTCTTCTATTCCTGTTTCTTTTCCAAGCATCGCAGAAATCATTTCCACTATTAAATCCATAAAGCATATCTTTTGGTAAATTCTTCTTTAATATCTCCTTTAAGCATGTTAAAGCCACACACAGCTGGTCCCCTTTGCATTTAACAATCTTCTTTTTGGGGCCAGCTTCTTTCTTCAGGCTGGTACCAGCAACAAAGCAAGTTGTGATATTGGTACACACAGCTGTTTCAAATCCTCAACTAAGACTTCCTTTGAAGAATTGACGGATTGCAAATGTCTAAGGGCATGCATCCAAGGCAAAAGGTACTATTTTTGGATAGTCAACCAGTTCGATGAAGATGGCTGGGTGTGATTTTGGGTGCAATCTTGGGTGGTTTTAGCAGGAACAGAAGTAGTACATAATCTGACAGAGACTTGTAAGAGAACAAGAAGGCTTGAGACAGTGAAGAAATGACCTCTAGTTTTCTTACTGGGAGCTATTTTTTTATCAAAAAAGTTGTATGATTCAACCAACTCAAATAATTCCTTTTCAAGTGAGGCCTTCTCTGGTTTCCAGACTTGGCAAGTTCTGATAGTATCATATTGATACTACTTCAATGAAGCTAACAAAGGATAAGCGCCTCAGAGAAACCATCTCTGCAGGGACAGAGTTGGCGGTTTCTTGGCTTGAACTTGTTTTTCTACAACAAATGCAAGAGGAAACCAAATCATATCAATCCTGGTAAAAAAACCTTTTAAGAAATGCATAATTAATTGTTATAAGGCCCTTCACAAATCAATCATACCTTCAGTAGCACAGCTTCCAAGAAACTTCCTGATTTTGGACATTGCAGTAGAGAATGCATCACCAGAAGATGATTTATGAACCTGTAATTTATTGGCATATGATAAGATCTAGGCCAAACTCATATACCATGTGATAAAACATACGTTTATCCTTTTCCAAATTGGCATTGAATATTGTTACAACACATATTCCCAAGTGATTAACTGACTACTTAGACATCCATGTACATTTTTTTGGGGGTGCTGCGGGGGCAGTGTTGTCCGTGGACATTATTACATTGTAGGGATCTCAGCTTTATATGGCAACAGACGCAAAAATTTAGGTGTACTTCCCAACTTTTCTCTTGACTCTAGAAGGAATTGATAAAGAAAAATACCTCCCCGTCTTGTGACCAGATAAACTGAAGCATGGCCAAGAGTTGCCATGTTGAGGTCAGATTTGATTTGCTGTTGAATGACATTTATCTGAGATATGCATGATAAGAGATGATCCAAAGGTTCACCACATGGACCTTCCCATTCTCTACCTTAAAACAAGCATCAATTCTCAAGGGACAGTCTGAGTCCTGAAATAGAACTTTGATCTTAAGCTTTTAATGTAGCAGACAGACAATGAAAATTATAATATTACAGAATGTCCTTCACTAAAATGAAAACATTCAAGTCAAAAGTTCTGTAAAAAAAAAAAAAAACTCAATTTTCTCATAGTTACAGTGTATTCTACATGTTAATGGAAATTTTACCCCTCCTACAAATAAATTCTTCTTCCTATTAGAGTAAATCCCAAATCAAATGAAACTTGGCTAGATCAGGATGTCAATATACAGAAGTTGGGCGTTTTACAACAAATGACAGTTAAATATGAGTCCCACATGAAACAAAAAATTAAAACCCTAAAATAAATTGAAAAGGGACAAAAAGGACCTCAGCGTAGAAGAGGACAAAGTGGGGCCATAGAAAATCAAAGATGGAGCTAGCATTGATGGGTCAGATGAGACGATTCTGACCAGACCATCATATAACACCTCTTTGACTTTAACCTGAAAACAAATAGATCAACAGAGAAAAGATAAAGAATAACCTAAAAAGTATATCAGGTCCAATAAGACATGCAAAATAAAACATTGGATTTCCTTCTGATCTGGCAAATAATAACAATTATGGGTTTTGTGCCACCATATACAACCAACAATAAACACATAATTTGAGTCGTCAGAAAACTATACCTGTTGAGAGAGGCATCGCCTGAGTAAGCCACTTAAGGTCATCAAAACAATCTCTTGCTTAAGCCAGAATTTACCTCAATTTGTTGGCTCGAACTAGCTTGACTGGAGGAGTCCAGTATCCGGCTCGGATAACTTTTACAGAATCCAGATTGGATCAGTATCAGATCCACTATGGCTTTTGTAGCAGGCCACACGAACAGACTCCTCTCTCTTGAACATTGCCTTCCTCACAACCAAGATTATGTAATCCTGCAACAGAAGGCGTCTTGAAATTAGATTAAATGATATAGCATCTTTACAAATGATGATTAAGTTATTTCATATTTCAAATAAAAAAAAAATTATTTCATATTTTGGGAAAGATGCAATACTTTATATTGTCTTAGGATAATGAATGGCATGAACTTTGGTTGAGAAAATACTTAATGTTGACAACTTTACCCTTTGCCCAGATCTACCTCATTTAGTTTTGAAAACCAAAATTGAACTAAAATCAACACAGACAAAGCTTCAGTTGCGGATTGCCGAATTTGCATGAAGCAGTTGTGAAACAATTTGGTTAATATTGCTTGAACAAAGGATGAACCTTACAAAGCAGTGCAAAACAAATTGATAGTTGCAACTTGCAAGTAAAGTGTGACCTGTAGTTCTCGATTGGATCTCACAAGAGATAACATGCAATTTATTAGAGCAGTCGCAGTTCTCTGATGCATGTAAGCGAAATAGTCCAGCAATTCCTTCAGGTAAGAACATATTCCAGAATTGTATATCTGTACTCTGAATCAAACAACCTAGTAGCCTGCCCAAAAAGTGAAACACTTCAGGTACACAATAGTTTGCTAAGATATTTAATTTACAAAAATAGAGTAAGGACCCAAAAAATTAAGAAAGAAATATTAATATGCAGGCAAATACCTAATAACCAGAATGCTTTGCTGAGGCTTCATTGAAGAATTCGGTACTTGCATTGCTGCATTACCTGCAAAAAAGATAAGAAAGACAAATAAAATTATTTTTGTTATTTAATTCGTGAAAATTTACAAAAGCATCCAATCCAATAAGAAAAAAATTAAATTCTCCAACCAATCAAAAATTGAATCCCATTTACTTCATATTATACATAACAATTTCTAATTTCTAACCTCAGTTCTCGCAATCTCATGGATCTCAAAAAGTGATTTTAGCATTTGAATCCCCAACTCTTGAATACCCATGATTCCATTATTTGGGTTATCTTCTCCATTTAAACCACTATCACCAGACTCAAGCAAAAGAAAACCCAGTTGAACAAAACCTGGCACTACATGCTCCTTCCCTCCATTGCTCTCACTGACCTACAATTATTATAGCCATATTATTATAGAAGTAGGAGAAAATTTCTTAATGACTATTAGTTAAACCCAACTAGACAACTGACGATATTTTGAGGGGTGCATTTGGTGGGAATTGAGCTATAAGACTGAGTTGTATTTGGTTTCCTTCATACCAATCAAGACCAATATTCCAAGCCTTAGTTGGAAAATAAACACTAAATGACAGTTCAGCAGGCTTAATTGGGGATCATTGTGGCTATATATTGTGAAAATAGGGAGATGGATTCCTGTTATCCAACCATAGAATAGAACAAAAAACTTACAGCTTTCATAATAGCTTGCTCTACACACTTAGCTGTCTCAAGACATTGCTCCTTCAGGCAATTCGGCAACCACTTGCAATCCTACATATGTCATAATTTAGAATAAGTTAATGAAATTAATGTCAAATGCCTTATCAGAAGTACATAATAAGCCTTACCTAGAGACCTTGCAATCCCGATTTGAATCTACAACAGCTGTTTTAAGAGCACTCATTACACTATCACTAAAACGCTTAACTCTAGCTACTGACAGCAACACATTCACCATGAAATGGTTCAGAGAACCAAGATCTGACCGCACTGTCGCCACTATCTCCTGCCCGAGTGTCAGATCCTGCTTAACTGCAAAAATTAACATGCATCAAGACTGTTCCTTCAACCTGTCTAACAATCGACCCGGGTCCCCTTACATGTTCCCAAAAAACCGGAATATTCCACCAATGACAGTCCTCCTACAATTACCCTTAGAAGCCAGAAGCAACAGCTGGTACACAAGAGATGGCATATCCTGTATGTCAACCAAACTCATCCCATTGAAGATCTTATCAAGAAAATCCGGCACAGAAGGCCCAACATCTGGAGCTAACTCATGTAAAATCGAAGCGAATTTCAGAAGAAAGGATTTAGACCAATCAGAGGAGAGAATTCGATCTAGAAACTGTGCGACAGTGGGGAAACCATAGTTGGAGATGGAAAGCGAGAGAAGAGGGGGGGAGTAGATCGAGTAATGAAGCAGTATTTGGGTCAGAGATGAAGAAGAGGTGGGAGGTGAGAAGATCGAGTAAAGAAGGGAGGAGAGAGGGTCGACGCGAGAGAGGAGAGGAGGGAAGAGGGGAGTGATTTGGGGAAGGTGGGAAGAAGGGAAAGGAAGGGGAGAGTAAGGAGAGGAGAGAAGGGTGGATGAGAGAAGAAGGGAAAGGAGGAGGGAGCGGGAGAGAAGGGAGAGGAGGGAGGAGAGGAGAAGTGGGGAAGGGGAGGAGGAGAGGAGAGAGAGGAGGGACGAAAGAGGTAGAGGGGAAGGGAGGGTGGAGGAGGGGTCACGTGCGAGAGAGATGATTTCGTCGGCGGTGATTGTGGTGGACATGGTGTGGTGGTGGTTCGTCGGAGTGGAAGAGTGGAAAGTGTGAGGGAAGTTCGGGGTTTGCGCGGGAAATTAAATAAAGGGTGGTATTTTGGTGTTGTTTTACGCATACCCTTTGAAATTAAAAAATTGTATAGCTATTTGGATTTTTTTTTCCGAATTAAAACATGTAGCATCGATTAACTTTGATAATATTTTTCTTAATTAACAAATTATTTGGATATTCTTCTATGGATACATGGGCTCAGATCTAGATTCTTCATTTAAGCCCTAATCAAGTTACAACCGTACATCATTTTGAATCAATAATTTAGATTTAGGCTCATATAATAAAAACTGAAAAAGTTTCCTTGACAGCTGTTTGGTGAGTTTCATAATGACATTTCAACTCCTTGACATAAATTTATATCTTATTATTATTATTATTATTATTATTATTATTATTATTATTATTATTATTATTATTATTATTATTATGAGGATTGCTAAAATGCTATACATAGCACGGATGGCATTCGTGCTACGGATTTGTTCTTGAATTTAATGCTTCAAACAACCGATCCAAACCGTTCGTTATCTTCTTCATATTGAAATCTCATTAGAAACCAATTTTATATTTTTTTCAATTTTTTTACTAATTTCTCAGATTTTTTAAAATACTTAATCTAATAAATTATGGACCCTTCAATAACAGTGATTTTCAAAAATCTAAAAAAAATAGTAAAGAAATAAAAAAATGTAAAAATTTGGTTCCTAATAATATTTAAATATGTAAAAGATAATGAACGGTTTGGATCGGTTGTTTGAAGCATGAAATGCAAGAACGAATCCGTAGCACGAAAGTTATCCGTGCTATGCATATTATTATTAGGAAAAATTAGGTCCATGCCATCCTAAAAGAACAAAATTAGAAAAATGCCACTTAAAAATTTGCTCTTAGTTAAATGCCACCCAAAAACTAATTTATTCAGTTTTTTGCCACAATTATTGTATAAATCTCTTCAAATATAAAATTATTTCGTATTGACTGAAATGCCCTTATCTCCCACACTTCAATCCCATAATCTACACGAGATATACTTTCTCCATCATTACCGGTCCGTACTCTGTATTCTTCTAATACATGAGTCGGGTAAAAGAATATTTTGTACCAGCAATCGGTGCAAGTCAAAGCATCTCTCACAAGAATATTCTTCATGTGTTTAATTGTTCGCATCTTGTATTGGTTTTTCTGCTTTGAGTCTCGTCTAAAATGTATGGACATATTTAAGCCATAACCTTAAATATAGAAAAAATGGATTGATATAGCTTTGTGGTACTTTACATTAGATTGGATTTGATATTGGCCACTCTATATCAGCTTGCTTGATGTCAAACAAAAACAATTAAGATAAATTAAGAACAAATTAAGCCATAATTTATAACACATTAGACCAACATATATCATTATAAAGTGCAAATGAGAAGCAAAATCAGACTAGTACCCATCAAACAAGAAAAAAAAAATAGAAGTAATTAACAGGAAAAAGGATAAAATTGAGGGAGGCTTGCATAGAGAAATTGGGAGAGAGGACCTTTCTCTCTGTCGGTGATTGGGATTCGAGATGATTGTACTGTGCAACAAGTAGAAAAGTAATATCGAAGGAAGAGATGAGTCTCGTCCCTAAATTTAGACGAGAGGCAAGGAGACGATCGAGAAGGTGGCGCTGATCGGTGGAATTAGAGTGGAAACATGGAGGTGCGGTCTGGATGGTGGAATTGAAGTGGGAATAAGGGCATTTCAGTCATAACAAAAAAGTGTTGTATTTGGAATAGATTTATACAACAATTCTGACAAAAATCTGAATAAACTAATTTTTGGGTGGCATTTAACCAAGAGTAAACTTTAGACTGGTATTTTTCTAATTTTGAATTTTTTGAGTGACATAGACCCAATTGCCCCTTATTATTATTATGCGGACAACAATTTTAAATCGGGCTTGAATTCTGATCATTCATCTTGAACGATCAGGATTTAAGTCAAGTTAGATAATTTAATCGACAGAATATTTTTTATTATTGTTATTATTATGATCATCATCATCATTCTATTATATATTTATATATGTTTAGAAATTAGAACATTAGAAATCGAACTATCTATAACAAGTCCCTTAGTTGCAGAATTAACAAAAGAGATATGTTAATGGGCCATAAAAATTGGGCCTGGTCAGGGCAAGTCACGCAAAGCCGAAAAATTAAAAAATAATATTAAATTAATATAATATATTAAAAATAATATCAATAAAATAATATTTTTTAAAATAGTATCACAAGATCGGAATCTGGGATTCCGACCGCAATCCCGAATTCCGACCTTAGCTAAGATCGGAATCTCGGATTCCGATCTTAGCTAAACCAATTTTTTGTTTAATTACAAGCATGCATGCTCCAAGTTTCAAGGACACA
>JAMFTS010002487.1:0-15000 GCA_028095005.1 Rhynchospora pubera | reverse complement strand
CCTAGGAAAGACAGAATAGAAACGAAAAAGAATCAAGAAGGAAATCAGATCTATTTTGCCATTGTATATATATATCTATATTTTCTATAGAAAAGATCCTAGAATTGGAAGGAAATAGCAGAATTTTGCTCTGGGAATATCTTATCAATCCATTCCCATCCCATTTATTTATACTTCTTGCAAATCCTCACGTTTTTTCGGAACGAAACCGGTTTTTGTTCCTTTTTTCAATTCATATCAATATAGAAATCGATTCTGGTTTTTGTTCCCTTTTTTCAATTCATATCAATATAGAAATCGATTCTGTCGAAAATCCATATATGGAGTTCATTCAAGTTTCATGTGATTTACTAAAGAGAATAGAAATAATTACATAGATTCTAAGTAAGAATCTTACTTATGCATATACTATCCCAAACTAGAGAGAATTTTTTGCACCGTATCGAATGTATTGAATACAATAACTATATGATCTAGTTCGAACTCTGTTGTTCCAAATGCAATTCCAAAAAAATTGGAATATGCAGATGAATAGATAACTATACCAACATGCCCTTACAAAATACTATTTGATTAGTATAATCATTTTGTTATGCAATTCAATACTATTTTATCAATTCTAGGAATTGAATATGTTATTCTGAGTAATAAGAAACTATTACGATAAATAAATAAGATTCCTATTACGAAATAAACAAGAAGATTTTCCGAATTTTTTGGAACATCAAGTTTTATCTAATTTAGTAAAGAGAATAGAAATAATTGCATAGATTCTAAGTAAGAATCTTACTTATGCATATACTATCCCAAACTAGAGAGAATTTTTTGGAACATCAAGTTTTATCTAATTTAGTAAAGAGAATAGAAATAATTGCATAGATTCTAAGTAAGAATCTTACTTATGCATATACTATCCCAAACTAGAGAGAATTTTTTGCACCGTATCGAATGTATTGAATACAATAACTATATGATCTAGTTCGAACTCTGTTGTTCCAAATGCAATTCCAAAAAAATTGGAATATGCAGATGAATAGATAACTATACCAACATGCCCTTACAAAATACTATTTGATTAGTATAATCATTTTGTTATGCAATTCAATACTATTTTATCAATTCTAGGAATTGAATATGTTATTCTTAGTAATAAGAAACTATTACGATAAATAAATAAGATTCCTATTACGATAAATAAATAAGATTTTCCGAATTTTTTTGAACATCAAGTTTTACATGATTTAGTAAAGAGAATAGAAATTTGATCATTACTAGATCGATCTTAGGGGTCGATGAATAATGAGCAACTAATGGGATTTTTTTCGTGAAAAAGGATATTTCTTTTTGGAAATCAGTGAAGAAATATTACCTAATTTTCTAATAAACAACCAATATCTTAATAATCGAAGAGAAATGAAAATGATAATTCGCATTGTACAAACTTTTTGTAGTAAAACTACAAAATCGGTCGTCGTATTCGGACTTTATTTTGGATTTTTAAGCGCATTCTCGATAGGACCCTCTTTTTTCTTTCTTATTAAAACTCGTGTTATGGAAGAAGGGAGCGAGAGGAATGTTGCGTCGACAACTGGTTTTCTTGTCGGGCAACTTATAATGCTCGTATCAGTTTATTATTTCCCTCTGCATCTAGCATTGAGTCAGGCTCATACAATAACTATGCTAGTTGCTTTATATGTTTTGTTTCATTTCGCATCGTATAATGACGAGGACTTTTTGGATTATGCATATGGACTAACTACCCGAAATTCCATACGTAATTTCGGTATTCAATGTGTATTCCTGAGTAATGTGATTTTTCAATTATTAAATCATTTTGTTTTACCAAGCGCAACGTTGGCTAGATTAGCCAACATTTATATGTTTCGATGTAACAACAAAATGTTGTTCATCATAAGCAGTTTTGGTGCTTGGTTCATTGCTCAAATTTTCTTCATAAAATGGCTTGGATTGGTATTATTCTGGGTACGGCAAACTTATTTTTATTTTTATAAATCAACGAACTACAAGGGTCTTGTGTTGCATTGGAAGTACACTCTCATGGATTGGACATATATATCTTCTATGGAAGAAGTCTTCCGTATTTTCTCTTTTGTCATCTGTATCTTCTATTTAGGTAGCGTTCCATATCCTTTGGTCAATCAGAAACGGAGAAACAAAAAAGCCGAAACACTAGAAAAAATAAAGCAGATGAAAGAGCAAAATCAAGAAAGGCAGGAAAAAAGAAATGGAAAAACAAGTTCCAAAACGAAGAATACTCAATTAGTTAGAAATCAAGAAGAGCAGGAAAAGACTAAATTCGCGTTTACAAGAATATTAGTTACTAATCTTTTTGATTCTAGACGATGGAATCGTCCATTACGATATATCCAAAACCAAAAAAATCGATTGTACGAGCGTGCTGTACAAGACATTCCTGTACAAAATGAAATGGGGCAATATTATTTTGGTACATGTCTAAGTGATGGGAAGAAAAGAATATCTTTTACATATAGACATGGTTTCAAGGAGTATTTGGACACGCTAGTAAAACAACTAGCTTTAATCAATTCTTTTTGGTTTTCGGATCCGAAAACAAAGAAATTAAGAATAGTAAATGCATTAAGAAAATTATCTGAATTAAAAAGATTAAAAAAATTCTCTAAATCTAAGAAATATTTATATTATAAATGGATTTATAGAAATGAAAAAAAAAAGTACAACTTAATCAATGAATTAAGAAGTCGAATCAAAGTTCTAGAAGAGAAAGAGGGATTTCTTGCTCTAGATATCCTCGAAAAAAGAGCCAGATTATGTAATGATGAAAATGAAGAACTATGCTTTTCTAAACGGAAGGATCCCCTTTTGAAGGGATCAAATCGTAGGATATCAGAAAGAGCGCCTCTGAAACACATAGGAAATCCATTTACTATAGCTGATCTGACACAACAAATGAAAAAATTCGAAAAAAAAAAAAGAGAAGATCACGAAGACAGTCATAAAAAACTATATGAAAAATTGAAATCTAAAAAGGCGCTTATTAATCCCGTAATCCAACTATTTCCATCATTGAGTGCAGTCCTTATGGATGCCCACGATCACTTACGTTGGATGGAACGAGTACACCGCAGTCCACAAACCCTGTTGTACACAATAATTGTGGCTGATCCAACTACTAAAAAAGTTCTAAAAAAGCCAAAAAAGGGAAGGAACTTTTTTAATTTTTTTCAAAAAGATTTCCAGGAAATCAAGAAAGATCTTCCTCGATTGCTAAGTGGCTTTATGGACGACCTGCAAGTGAGGGAAGAACGGCCAGAAAAAGAAGACAGTGAAGCTCAGGAAAAATATGGGGAAGAAGGGGAAAAACAAAAAAAAGACGAGGAAAGGGAAAGGGAAAAACAAGTATTCGCGCAAATTTATTTGCGCAAATTCAGAGACATTCTCCTTTATGTAATGGATGATAGTGATGTGGCTCTGCAGGGGAAGAAGAAATCCGATGAGCAGAAGGAAGAAGATGAGAAGAAGGAATCCAATGAGAAGAAGGAAGAAGATGAGAAGAAGGAATCCAATGAGAAGAAGGAAGAAGATGAGAAGAAGAAATCTGATGAGAAGAAGAAATCAGATGAGCAGAAGGAAGAAGATGAGGAGGACGAATGGCCGCAATCAAGAAATATAGTTTTGGTACATTACTCGCAAGTACCGGATTATTATCGAGGTGCAATCAAAGGAAGCATGCGTGGTCTAAAACGTAAAACAGTTATTTGGGACTTGTATCAACCACATCCACATTCCCCGCTTTTTTTTGATCGAGTAGAAAACAAGCTTTTTTCTTTTTTTCGAAAAATCTTTTTTTTTGTTTTTGGTATCTTTTTGAAAATCTTTTCAAAGATTTTTTTCATTCTTAGGAATTCGGTGGGGAGAAAACAAGAACGGAAAATCTTGCAAGAGGAAAAGATAAAGGAAATCGATTTGGTAGAGAAAAGGAAAAACAGCAAGATGAGAAGAAAAGAGAGCGAAGAAGAACGACGTCGATCCATAGCAGAAACTTGGGATGCAGATGAGTTCACTCAACAAATGAGAGGTTTGCTTTTATTAACCCACTCTTTTCTTAGAAAAAAAATTGTATTACCTTCTTTGATAATAGCTAAAAATCTTGGCCGGATGGTTTTATTCCAATCATCCGAATGGGATGAGGATTTCAAGGAATGGGAGAAAGAAATGCATGTTAAATGTATTTATAATGGTGTTGCATTATCAGAAACAGAATTTCCCATGAATTGGTTAAATGATGGTATTCAGATCAAGATTCTATTTCCTTTTCGTTTGAAACCTTGGCGAAGTAGAAAAGAAAAAGTAAGAAAATCAACTTTTTTAACAGTTTTTGGAAGAGAAACACGCGTACCTTTTGGGTCTCCCCAAAGGCAACGTTCCTTTTTTCAACCCATTTTTAAAGAACTTTTAAAAAAAATGAGAGAAGTGAAAAAGAAATCTTTTCTACTTTTCGAAGTTTTCGAAGGAAAAAAAAGAAAAGTATATGAACCGACTGAAAATGGAAAAGATTCCAAAATCAATAAGAATATTATTCATGAACCCACCATTGAAATCCCATCCATGAATTTGACAATTGAGTCAGTAATAGAAATACAAATGCAAAATTGGTCTGATGGAACAATCAGAATCAGAAATGAAATAGAACAAATCACAAAAGAAAAGAACAAAATACTTCTCATTTGTGATGATAAAAGACCGGAATCACAGAAACCTATTTGGAAGATATTTCAAAGAAATACTATTCGATTAATACGCAAATCAGGTTATTTTCTCAAATATTTCATTGAAAAAACATCCATAAATATCTTGCTATGGATGATTAACAACCTTCCTAGGACTAGGAAAAATTCGCAACTTTTCTTTGAATCAATAAAAAAAAAAATGAAGAAATTCATTTACAAGAATAAAACAAATCAAAAAGGGAAGAAGGAAAGAGATCAAAATACAATGAACTTTTTTTGGACTCAAAAAAAGAATCATTCAAAAATGGATTATGACTTATCTTCCTTGTCCCAAGAATATGTATTTTACAAATTATCACAAAGCCCATTCCTTAACAAATATCACTTTAGTTCTTTACTTCAATATAAGGAAAAGGAAACCTATCCTTTTATTAAGGATCAAATGAAAGATTATTATCGAGGGATATTTAATTCCAAATCAAGTCATAAGAAAATGACTAAGAGTCAATTGTGGAAAAACTGGTTAAGGGGTCATTATCAATACAATTTATCTCAGACCAAATGGTCCCAATTAGAACCGCAAGAATGGCGAAATCGAATGAATCAACATTGTATGATTCCAAATAAAGACTCAATGCCATTTGATTCCTATGGATTTGATTCATTCCTTAGTCTAAAAGAAAAATTAAAAAAAAACTACAGATATGATCTTTTAGCAAATATATATATGAACTATGGGGATAAAGATAAAAAGAACTTATCTATTTCTCGATTTGTCAGTCTAGCTATTAGTGATCATCTAGAAGATTTAGAAAGTTTTTCTTATCCATGGAAAAATCAAGATAGAAAATATTTTGATTGTCGAATTCTCCTTACAAAAAAGAGCGATATAGATACCTATACTAATAACAATAAACTGTGGGTCAATCCACTGATAGGTGGTTATCAAAATACTAAGACTGAAGAAGAAAGAATCCAAAACAATTTGACCAAAAAATATATGGTCCAAAAAGAAGATTCGGATCAAAAAAAAGATCAAAAAAAAGATCAAAAAAAAGATCAAAAAAAAGATCAAAAAGAAGGTAAAAAAGAAGATCAAAAAGAAGGTAAAAAAGAAGGTAAAAAAAAAGATTCGGATCAAAAAGAAGGTAAAAAAGAAGATTCGGATCAAAAAGAAGATCAAGAAGAAGATTCAGATCAAGAAGAAGATTCGGATCAAAAAAAAAATCAAAAAGAAGATTTTTTGGATTGGAAGAAAATGAATAAAGAATGGAAAAAAAGGAATGAAGAAACGGTTTTTGGATTCCATATAGGATCTCATTGGTTCTTCCCAGAATTGGTACTACTTTTAAATGAATATAAAAAGAAACCATGGATTACGCCAATCAAATTCCTTCTTTTTGATTTGGATCCTCGTAAAGATCCAAAAAATAAAGATCCAAAAAATAAAGATCCAAAAAATAAAGATCCAAAAAATAAAGATCCAAAAGACGGCAAAAAAACGGAAGACGAAGCTATGCAGGAAGCTATTAACGCGGGAAAAATTTTTAATGTCAAAAAAACAAATAAGTCAGAACAAGATTTTATAGTACAAGTGCGTTATGAACCAGAACCGGGAAGTGAAGAAAAAAAGAAAAAGAAGATAATCAGAGGATTAAATGACATGCAAGAATTTGATTTCTTGATCAAAAAATCTTTCCTTTACCAATTAAGATTGGATACCCCCGAAACCAAGAAAAAAATAAAAAGTGGGATAGACGAGAGCTATCACCTGCTTAGACTGTTCAAAGACTATCTGCAAAAAAAGGAAAAGGGGATTCCTATACCTCGTAGAAGAGATCCACAACAAGTAAGTACCAAATTGATCGAGAAAGGCGAGATAGATTTGGAACTAATGGAAATGTTAACAGAGAAAAGTGACAGTGTCCCCTCTTTGTTAGAAAATCAATATCTGAAATTCGACGAATTTCGTCTATGTCAGAAAATAGACGGGAAATCCATTTTATATCAAATGATAAGTATCAATATCTCATTGTTCAATGAAAATGAGCATCAAAGTCAGGACTTCCTTCGTCCTGAAGATATTCTATCTTCTAGGCGTTGTCGAGAATTGCGAATTTTAAGTTCTTTCAATTACCCTAATTGGAATGTTAGGGATAGAAAGCGATCCGATGGAAAGAAAAAAAAAAAAAAAAGAAAACAAAAAAAAAACTCTAGCCAATTATTCAATGTTTTCAATGAGAAGGAACTAAATACAGATCCCAATGAATTCGTGAAATGCAAATCTTTTCTTTGGCCAAATTTCCGATTCGAAGATTTATTATGTATGAATCGCTATTGGTTTAATACCAATAATGGAAGTCGTTTCAGTATGTTAAGGATACGTATGTATCCAAAATCTAGAATTCGAAAATAGTGTATTTCCTATACCAACATAGGAATCAAGAAATTAGCAGAGTTCTTCAAATTGTCGTTAAAGACATTTTTCCTTAATACAGAAATGGATTATCTCCTGCTATCCAAATCAAATCTTCCATTTGATTTGGATAGAATAACAAAGTAGTATATGAATAAATCCAAAACTAGATTCAAATAACTGGCATAATCCTGATTTTTTGATTTTTCCTGATCGGAAAAATCATCCATGAAAAAGAAAAAAGATAGAAAAATTTTGTTATTTATGGTCCAAAATTCATCCACTCCCATTATTCCACAAGAAGAAAACAAAGGTTCTGTTGAATTTCAAGTATTCAGTTTCACCAATAAGATACAGAGGCTTACTTCCCATTTCGAATTGCACAAAAAAGATTTTGTATCGGAAAGGGCTCTACGAAAAATTCTGGGAAAACGCCGACGGTTGCTGGCTTATTTGTCAAAGAAAAATCAAGTACGTTATAATAAATTAATGGATCAATTGAATATTCGGGAACCACAAACTCGTTAATTTCATCGTTTGAATTTTTTGGAATTTAGTAGTATTCGATTTTTCATTTTGATGAGCCTCACTTTGAGGAATTCATGGAATAATGAATTCAGGAAGAAAAGATATGACTGGAAAAGTTATGACTGTACCGGTTACAAGAAAAGATCTCATGATAGTCAATATGGGTCCTCACCACCCATCAATGCATGGTGTTCTTCGATTGATCCTTACTCTCGATGGTGAAGATGTTATTGATTGTGAACCCATATTGGGCTATTTACACAGAGGAATGGAAAAAATAGCGGAAAACCGAACAATTCTACAATATCTACCTTATGTAACACGGTGGGATTATTTAGCTACTATGTTCACAGAGGCAATAACGGTAAATGCACCAGAAAAATTGGAAAATGTTCAAGTACCTCAAAGAGCTAGCTATATCAGAGTTATTATGCTGGAATTGAGCCGTATAGCTTCTCATTTGTTATGGCTTGGACCTTTTATGGCAGATATCGGTGCACAGACTCCTTTCTTTTATATTTTCAGAGAGAGAGAATTGATATACAATCTATTCGAAGCCGCCACAGGTATGCGAATGATGCATAATTATTTCCGTATCGGGGGGTAGCTGCGGATCTACCTTATGGGTGGATAGAGAAATGTTTCGATTTCTGCGATTATTTCTTAACAGGAGTTGTTGAATATCAAAAACTTATTACACGGAATCCCATTTTTTTGGAACGAGTGGAAGGAGTGGGTATTATTGGTGGAGAAGAAGCAGTAAATTGGGGTTTATCCGGGCCAATGTTACGAGCTTCTGGAATCCAATGGGATCTTCGTAAAGTTGATAATTATGAGTGTTACAATGAATTCGATTGGGAAATCCAATGGCAAAAAGAAGGAGATTCATTAGCTCGTTATTTAGTACGAATCGGTGAAATGAAGGAATCCATAAAAATGATTCAACAGGCTCTAGAGGGAATTCCTGGAGGACCCTATGAGAATTTAGAAGTCCGACGCTTTGATAGAGCAAAGAATTCCGAATGGAATGATTTTGCATATCGATTTATAAGTAAAAAACCTTCACCGAATTTTGAATTGTCGAAACAAGAACTTTATGCCAGAGTGGAAGCCCCAAAGGGGGAATTAGGGATTTATTTGATAGGAGATAATAGTGTTTTCCCCTGGAGATGGAAAATTCGTCCACCCGGTTTTATCAATTTGCAAATTCTTCCAGAGCTAGTTAAAAGAATGAAATTGGCTGATATCATGACGATATTAGGTAGTATAGATATCATTATGGGAGAAGTTGATCGTTGAAATGATAATTGATACAACAGAAGTACAAACTATCAATTCTTTCTCTACATCGGGATTTTTCAAAGAAGTCTATGGACTGATATGGATTATACCTATTTTGACCCTGATATTGGAAATCACGATAGGGGTACTCGTCATTGTTTGGTTAGAAAGAGAAATATCCGCAGCGATCCAACAGCGTATTGGGCCTGAATATGCTGGTCCGTTGGGAATTCTTCAAGCTATAGCAGATGGGACGAAATTACTTTTGAAAGAGGACCTCCTCCCATCTCGAGGAGATATTCGTCTGTTTAGTGTCGGACCGTCTATAGCAGTCATATCAGTTCTACTAAGCTATTTAGTAATTCCTTTTGGGTATCGTCTTGTTTTAGCGGATCTCGGTATAGGTGTTTTTTTATGGATCGCCATTTCAAGTATTGCTCCTATTGGCCTTCTTATGTCAGGATATGGATCGAATAATAAATATTCCTTTTCAGGTGGTCTCCGAGCTGCTGCTCAATCAATTAGTTATGAAATACCATTAACTCTATGTGTATTATCAATATCTCTACGTGTGATTCGCTGGAATATGAACTTTTCTCTCTCTTTCTTCTAGAAATCAAAGAAGAAAAAGAGGTTCAATGTATTGAATAGATATTCTCATTCATTTTTTGATTCAGCATTCGGGTTGATTAGTTAAACCAGATAGTTATATGAGTGAAACAAAACAACTTATCCATTTGTAGTAAGAAAAAAAAATCTCATTCCCTATGTACGTACAAGCATCCAGTTGAAGGAAACATAAGCAGGGATAAACAGTTTATCCCAAGATTGCGATTTTTTGATTAGTCATCATATCTTGAAGCGGGTGCAAACAAAAGATCAACTGTATGGAGTTTCTACTACTGTCTTGTATGTATTACTATACCGGCGATCAATCAAAAGTCAGTGGACAGTTAGGAACACCAAGGTACACAAAGGATTAGTAATAGATATAATGGAAGGTATCAAAAAAAAGGTTTTTCCACATAAAACGAATCATAATAAGGACTTGAAATTGGTAGAAATGATCAAGTAGTACTTCCCTACGATTCCGATCTAGAGTATGCTCCTATTCACTGATTCAAAAAATGACTATCAAGAACGAATTAATCCTTTATTTTTTTTTGAAGTACCCTCCCCTGAGACAGAAGAAGAGGAAAAAAGAAATGGAATGCCATATATGGAATGAATAATCAAGAAAAGATCTTTCTTGATTATTTCTTCCATATTGATTCATATACAATTCTTATCATGATTCATGAACGAATGCCTAATTCTTTATATTTATTCATTGATATAACGAGTATTTTATTGAAAGATTCAGTTATTACCGAACAAAGAGAGATTCTCATTATAAAGGATAAGATCAATTCGGAAGCAAGTTTTTGATTATTCTAGCAGACAGAATTCCATTGGTCTAATTTGGGACTCTCCGATGTATCTTTATTCTGTCTACCCCCAAAGAAAGATGCCGATAATACCGAACTAGTCCTTCCATTTTTTGTGGCCATAGAGGAGCCGTATGAAGCTGAGGTTTCATGTACGGTTTTGAAATAGCGATGAAAACTGTGATGTTATTATCGACTATGATTATCTAACAGTTCAAGTACAGTTGATATAGTTGAAGCACAGTCCAAATATGGTTTTTGGGGGTGGAATCTGTGGCGTCAGCCTATAGGCTTTCTAGTTTTTCTCATTTCTTCTCTAGCCGAATGTGAGAGATTGCCCTTTGATTTACCAGAAGCAGAGGAGGAATTAGTAGCAGGTTATCAAACCGAATATTCGGGTATCAAATATGCTCTCTTTTATCTTGCTTCTTACCTAAATCTATTAGTTTCTTCGTTATTTGTCACAGTTCTTTACTTAGGTGGGTGGAATTTCTCCATTCCGTACATACCCATTCCTGAACTTTTCAGAATAAATCAAATGGCTGGAATTTTTGGAATGACAATTGATATCTTTATTACATTAGCTAAGGCTTATTTGTTTCTCTTCATTTCTATCACAACAAGATGGACTTTACCTAGGATGAGAATAGACCAGTTATTAAATCTTGGATGGAAATTTCTTTTACCTATTTCTCTAGGTAATCTTTTATTAACAACTTCTTCTCAACTTGTCTCACTATAAATAACAGAATACGATAACAAGATTCTCGATTCATAATATCTCTCAAACAAGAGAAAGAAACTTCCTTTTTTTCATGGATATTTCCAATATGTTCCCTATGGTAACTGGGTTCATGAATTATGGTCAACAAACCATACGAGCTGCAAGGTACATTGGGCAAAGTTTCATAATTACCTTATCCCACACAAATCGTTTACCTGTCACGATTCAATATCCTTATGAAAAATCAATCATGTCAGAGCGTTTTCGAGGTCGAATCCACTTTGAATTTGATAAATGTATTGCTTGTGAAGTATGTGTTCGTGTATGCCCGATAGATCTACCTGTTGTTGATTGGAGATTGGAAAGAGATATTCAAAAGAAACAATTGCTTAATTATAGTATTGATTTCGGGGTTTGTATATTTTGTGGTAACTGTGTCGAGTATTGTCCAACAAACTGTTTATCAATGACTGAAGAATATGAACTTTCTACTTATGATCGTCATGAATTGAATTATAATCAAATTGCTTTGGGTCGGTTACCAATCTCAATAATTGGAGATTACACAATTCAAACAGTTAGGAATTCGACTCCAATCCAAATAGACAAAGAGAATTCCTTTGATTCCAGAACGATTACTAATTACTAAGATTTTTTTTGGTTAGTCAGTAACTACAAATCAAACTCATAACTATTTATTGTCGAGAATCACTCTTTGATTGAAACTGAGAATCGATTTTTCGTGATGGGATGATTTCGAAATATACAATTTGAACCACTATTCAAACGAGTCTTTTTTCGGATAAAAATTCGATTTCCATTCATCCATATTTCCATTTCATTCTATGATAAATGGATCATAAACTATATTATATATAAGAACAAAATAGGGGAACCCCTTTTCCTTTCCTGGACCATTTAGTACGGTCATGATAGATTTGAAGTTCTTTCTTTTTTTTTTTACATAATGGATTTACCTGGACCAATACATGATATTCTTGTGGTATTTATAGGATCAGTTCTTGTATTAGGGGGTCTAGGGGTAGTATTACTTACCAATCCAATTTATTCTGCCTTTTCGTTGGGATTGGTTCTTATTTGTATATCCTTATTCTATATTTCATTGAACTCCTATTTTGTAGCTGCCGCACAGCTCCTTATTTATGTCGGAGCCATAAATGTATTGATCTTATTTGCTGTAATGTTCATGAATGGTTCAGAATATTCCAATGATTCCTATCTTCGGACCATTAGAGATGGGGTTACTTCACTGATTTGTACAACTATTCTTTTTTCACTAATGGCTACTATATCAGATACATCATGGTACGGGATTCTTTGGACTACAAGATCAAATCAAATTATAGAACAGGAACTCACAAATAACGTTCAACAAATTGGGATTCATTTAGCAACAGATTTTTTTCTTCCCTTTGAACTCATTTCTATAATTCTTCTAGTTTCCTTGATAGGTGCAATTACTATGGCTCGACAATAAGAAATACTTAGAATGATTCCAAATTCTAAGAATTGCTAATTCTAAATCAAAATCAAAAAAATCCAAATTTTTGGTTCATTAATTATAAGTCAAAATCTATATTATCTTTACTTTATTTTAATATTTTTTTACTTTCTTTTATATAAATATTCTCTTTATTTTTTCAATTTTATAAAGATTAGGGAGCCAACCAATAATGTTTGAACACATGCTTCTTTTGAGTGTTTACTTATTTTCGATGGGCCTTTATGGATTGATTACAAGTCGAAACATGGTTAGGGCACTTATGTGTCTTGAACTTATCCTTAATTCGGTTAATATAAATCTTGTCATTTTTTCTGATATGTTTGATAATAGACAATTAAGAGGAAACATTTTTTCCATCTTTATTATAGCTATTGCAGCTGCAGAAGCCGCTATTGGATTAGCAATTTTTTCATCTATTCATCGTAATAAAAAATCAACAAATATCAATCAATCCAATTTATTAAATTATTAGTTATTTTTATTACATAGATAAATCATCCAAAAAAGCCTAAGTCTTTATTCAATTTTTATGCAAAATTGATTGATTCTTTTAATTTGTGGAATTTTTGAATTCCATATATTATATTATAGAGTAGAATATAAGTAACAAATTTATAACTCAATTTGTATTTAGTTATGTGCAACTTGTCTGATAATGATCCTCGAGATCAAATTCGAAATCTATCAGCCTTTTTTTAAAGTAGATTCCATTATTATATGGATTTTTCTATTTTATTGTTCAATTTTTCATAAGTCACTGCTTCATCTGGTATTTAGAATATAATGGATTCGTCCACTACTTTGACCAGATCGAAAATTTTTGATTTCCAAAATAGACTTTCGAAATTCAATGTCACATTCAGTAAAAATTTATGATACCTGTATAGGTTGTACACAATGTGTGCGAGCTTGTCCTACGGATGTATTAGAAATGATACCTTGGGATGGTTGTAAAGCCAAGCAAATAGCTTCCGCACCAAGAACGGAAGATTGTGTAGGTTGTAAAAGATGTGAATCTGCCTGTCCAACAGACTTTTTAAGTGTTCGTGTTTATCTAGGGCCTGAAACAACTCGTAGCATGGCTCTAGCTTATTGATACGTTACAAAAAGCAAAAGCCCTACCTGAATCATTTGATTCCTCTTTACCGAAAAAACCCGTGCTCGATGAAAGCTATAATCTCGAGCACGGGTTTCTCTAGTCAAAACGTATATCTGACTATCATGAGATATTTTCCTTGGTTAACAACACTTGTTGTTTTTCCCATATTTGCGGGTTCTTTTACTTTCTTTTTTCCTCATAAAGGAAATAAGATATATCGATGGTATACTCTATGTATATGTTTGTTAGAACTTATTCTAGCAGCTTATGTATTTGGTTATCATTTTCAATTTGATAAAAAATTAATGCAACTTAAGGAAGATTTTCAATGGATAGATGTTTTTGATTTCCACTGGAGATTGGGAGTGGATGGACTTTCTATAGGACCTATTTTACTGACAGGCTTTATTACTACTTTAGCCAGTTTAGCAGCTTGGCCAGTTACTCGAAATTCCCAATTGTTCTATTTTCTAATGTTAGCAATGTATAGCGGTCAAATAGGATTATTCTTTTCTAAAGACCTTTTACTTTTCTTCATCATGTGGGAATTCGAATTAATTCCCGTTTATTTGCTTTTATCCATGTGGGGAGGTAAGAAACGTCTTTACTCAGCTACTAAATTCATTTTATACACAGCGGGAGGTTCTATCTTTTTATTAATTGGAATTTTAGGTATGAGTTTGTATGCTTCCAATAAACCAACACTAGATTTTGAAGGATTAATGAATCAATCATATCCTATCTTTCTAGAAATAATATTCTATATTGGCTTCCTTATTGCATATGCTATCAAATTGCCGATTATACCCCTACACACATGGTTACCAGATACACACGGAGAAGCACATTATAGTACATGCATGCTATTAGCTGGAATTTTATTAAAAATGGGAGCATATGGATTAATTCGGATTAATATGGAATTATTACCCCACGCCCATTCTATATTTTCTCCTTGGTTGGTAATAATAGGAACAATCCAAATCATTTATGGAGCTTCAACTTCTCTTGGTCAACGCAATTTGAAAAAGAGAATAGCATATTCTTCTGTATCTCATATGGGTTTCATAGCTATAGGAATTGGTTCTATAACTGACATGGGACTAAATGGAGCGATTTTTCAAATGCTTTCTCATGGATTTATTGGTGCTGCACTTTTTTTCTTGGTGGGAACCTGTTGTGATAGAATTCGTCTTGTGTATCTCGAAGAAATGGGGGGAATATCTATCTCAATGTCAAAAATCTTTTCTTTGTTCAGTAGTTTCTCAAT
>JAMFTS010000348.1:35000-37412 GCA_028095005.1 Rhynchospora pubera | reverse complement strand
TGACAGGCCAAAAGCGTGGAACAAAGCGTGCATGACTGGCCAAAGCGTGGCAGAGAGGCGTGCATGACTGGCCAAAAGCGTGGAACAAAGCGTGCATGACTGGCCAAAAGCGTGGCAGAGAGGCGTGCATGACTGGCCAAAGCGTGGCAGAGAGGCGTGCATGACTGGCCAAAGCGTGGCAGAGAGGCGTGCATGACTGGCCAAAAGCGTGGCAGAGAGGCCAAGGCGTGGCCGAGATGGGTGCATGACAGGCCCAAGCGTGGCAGAGAAGCGTGCATGACGGGCCGAAAGCGTGGCAGAAACGTGTGCATCACAGGCTAAAGCATGGCAAAAAGCGTGAGGGGTTTTTCGTGGGGTGGTAACTACGGTACTATAAGAAGGGAAAAAATGCATCTTGTCTATTAGGGGGTAGGGTGTATTCGACTCAAAATTGGGTTGGCAACCCATCCAAGGCTGCAGCTTGGCACGCTGCAGCGGTGTCTCCCCCTGACACCGACTGGTCCGAAGAGCTACGGACTGGTCCGAAACGGGCCACGGGATGGTCCGATGTGACCCTCCGCTCTGTTGGAGCGTGGCAACCCATCCAAGGCTGCAGCTTGGCACGCTGCAGCGGCGTCTCCCCCTGACACCGACTGGTCCGAAACGGGCCACGGGATGGTCCGATGTGACCCTCCGCTCTGTTGGAGCGTGGCAACCCATCCAAGGCTGCAGCTTGGCACGCTGCAGCGGTGTCTCCCCCTGACATCGACTGGTCCGAAGAGCTACGGACTGGTCCGAAACGGGCCACGGGATGGTCCGATGCGACCCTCCGCTCTGTTGGAGCGTGGCAACCCATCCAAGGCTGCAGCTTGGCACGCTGCAGCGGTGTCTCCCCCTGACACCGACTGGTCCGAAGAGCTACGGACTGGTCCGAAACGGGCCACGGGATGGTCCGATGTGACCCTCCGCTCTGTTGGAGCGTGGCAACCCATCCAAGGCTGCAGCTTGGCACGCTGCAGCGGCGTCTCCCCCTGACACCGACTGGTCCGAAACGGGCCACGGGATGGTCCGATGTGACCCTCCGCTCTGTTGGAGCGTGGCAACCCATCCAAGGCTGCAGCTTGGCACGCTGCAGCGGTGTCTCCCCCTGACATCGACTGGTCCGAAGAGCTACGGACTGGTCCGAAACGGGCCACGGGATGGTCCGATGCGACCCTCCGCTCTGTTGGAGCGTGCCAGACAAGCTCTCTCTGGCCGAAAAGCGTGGAACGGGCACCAAAAAGCGTGAGGGGTTTTTCAGGGGTTGGTAGCTACGGTACTATAAGAAGGGAAAAAATGCATCTTGTCTATTAGGGGGTAGGGTGTATTCGACTTGGAATTGGGTTGGCAACCCATCCAAGGCTGCAGCTTGGCACGCTGCAGCGGTGTCTCCCCCTGACACCGACTGGTCCGAAGACCTACGGACTGGTCCGAAATGGGCCACGGGATGGTCTGATGTGACCCTCCGCTCTGTTGGAGCGTGGCAGACAAGCTCTCTCTGGCCGAAAAGCGTGGAACGGGCACCAAAAAGCGTGAGGGGTTTTTCAGGGGTTGGTAACTACGGTACTATAAGAAGGGAAAAAATGCATCTTGTCTATTAGGGGGTAGGGTGTATTCGACTTGGAATTGGGTTGGCAACCCATCCAAGGCTGCAGCTTGGCACGCTGCAGCGGTGTTTCCCCCTGACACCGACTGGTCCGATGAGCTACGGACTGGTCCGAAACGGGCCACGGGATGGTCCGATGTGACCCTCCGCTCTGTTGGAGCGTGCCAGACAAGCTAAACGTCCCACAGAATCCCCGATGATGGCAGCTTGGCAACCTGCTGGAGGGGTGTTGGAATGCCATGGACCGATCCGCGCTTGTCGGCAAAGAAATTTTGTCGGTTTCGGATCGGCCAAACGACCCATGAATTGGCCCTAAACGACCCACGGAATCCCCGATGATGGCAGCTTGGCAACCTGCTGGAGGGGTGTTGGAATGCCATGGATCGATCCGCGCTTGTCGGCAAAGAAATTTTGTCGGTTTCGGATCGGCCAAACGACCCATGAATTGGCCCTAAACGACCCACGGAATCCCCGATGATGGCAGCTTGGCAACCTGCTGGAGGGGTGTTGGAATGCCATGGACCGATCCGCGCTTGTCGGCAAAGAAATTTTGTCGGATCGGCCAAACGACCCATGAATTGGCCCTAAATGACCCACGGAATCCCCGATGATGGCAGCTTGGCAACCTGCCGGAGGGGTGTTGGAATGCCATGGACCGATCCGCGCTTGTCGGCAAAGAAATTTTGTCGGTTTCGGATCGGCCAAACGACCCATGAATTGGCCCTAAACGACCCACGGAATCCCCGATGATGGCAGCTTGGCAACCTGCCGGAGGGGTGTTGGAATGC
>JAMFTS010000348.1:12500-15000 GCA_028095005.1 Rhynchospora pubera | reverse complement strand
GCAGAGAGGCGTGCATGACTGGCCAAAGCGTGGCAGAGAGGCGTGCATGACTGGCCAAAAGCGTGGCAGAGAGGCCAAGGCGTGGCCGAGATGGGTGCATGACAGGCCCAAGCGTGGCAGAGAAGCGTGCATGACGGGCCGAAAGCGTGGCAGAAACGTGTGCATCACAGGCTAAAGCATGGCAAAAAGCGTGAGGGGTTTTTCGTGGGGTGGTAACTACGGTACTATAAGAAGGGAAAAAATGCATCTTGTCTATTAGGGGGTAGGGTGTATTCGACTCAAAATTGGGTTGGCAACCCATCCAAGGCTGCAGCTTGGCACGCTGCAGCGGTGTCTCCCCCTGACACCGACTGGTCCGAAGAGCTACGGACTGGTCCGAAACGGGCCACGGGATGGTCCGATGTGACCCTCCGCTCTGTTGGAGCGTGGCAACCCATCCAAGGCTGCAGCTTGGCACGCTGCAGCGGCGTCTCCCCCTGACACCGACTGGTCCGAAACGGGCCACGGGATGGTCCGATGTGACCCTCCGCTCTGTTGGAGCGTGGCAACCCATCCAAGGCTGCAGCTTGGCACGCTGCAGCGGTGTCTCCCCCTGACATCGACTGGTCCGAAGAGCTACGGACTGGTCCGAAACGGGCCACGGGATGGTCCGATGCGACCCTCCGCTCTGTTGGAGCGTGGCAACCCATCCAAGGCTGCAGCTTGGCACGCTGCAGCGGTGTCTCCCCCTGACACCGACTGGTCCGAAGAGCTACGGACTGGTCCGAAACGGGCCACGGGATGGTCCGATGTGACCCTCCGCTCTGTTGGAGCGTGGCAACCCATCCAAGGCTGCAGCTTGGCACGCTGCAGCGGCGTCTCCCCCTGACACCGACTGGTCCGAAACGGGCCACGGGATGGTCCGATGTGACCCTCCGCTCTGTTGGAGCGTGGCAACCCATCCAAGGCTGCAGCTTGGCACGCTGCAGCGGTGTCTCCCCCTGACATCGACTGGTCCGAAGAGCTACGGACTGGTCCGAAACGGGCCACGGGATGGTCCGATGCGACCCTCCGCTCTGTTGGAGCGTGCCAGACAAGCTCTCTCTGGCCGAAAAGCGTGGAACGGGCACCAAAAAGCGTGAGGGGTTTTTCAGGGGTTGGTAGCTACGGTACTATAAGAAGGGAAAAAATGCATCTTGTCTATTAGGGGGTAGGGTGTATTCGACTTGGAATTGGGTTGGCAACCCATCCAAGGCTGCAGCTTGGCACGCTGCAGCGGTGTCTCCCCCTGACACCGACTGGTCCGAAGACCTACGGACTGGTCCGAAATGGGCCACGGGATGGTCTGATGTGACCCTCCGCTCTGTTGGAGCGTGGCAGACAAGCTCTCTCTGGCCGAAAAGCGTGGAACGGGCACCAAAAAGCGTGAGGGGTTTTTCAGGGGTTGGTAACTACGGTACTATAAGAAGGGAAAAAATGCATCTTGTCTATTAGGGGGTAGGGTGTATTCGACTTGGAATTGGGTTGGCAACCCATCCAAGGCTGCAGCTTGGCACGCTGCAGCGGTGTTTCCCCCTGACACCGACTGGTCCGATGAGCTACGGACTGGTCCGAAACGGGCCACGGGATGGTCCGATGTGACCCTCCGCTCTGTTGGAGCGTGCCAGACAAGCTAAACGTCCCACAGAATCCCCGATGATGGCAGCTTGGCAACCTGCTGGAGGGGTGTTGGAATGCCATGGACCGATCCGCGCTTGTCGGCAAAGAAATTTTGTCGGTTTCGGATCGGCCAAACGACCCATGAATTGGCCCTAAACGACCCACGGAATCCCCGATGATGGCAGCTTGGCAACCTGCTGGAGGGGTGTTGGAATGCCATGGATCGATCCACGCTTGTCGGCAAAGAAATTTTGTCGGTTTCGGATCGGCCAAACGACCCATGAATTGGCCCTAAACGACCCACGGAATCCCCGATGATGGCAGCTTGGCAACCTGCTGGAGGGGTGTTGGAATGCCATGGACCGATCCGCGCTTGTCGGCAAAGAAATTTTGTCGGATCGGCCAAACGACCCATGAATTGGCCCTAAAGGACCCACGGAATCCCCGATGATGGCAGCTTGGCAACCTGCCGGAGGGGTGTTGGAATGCCATGGACCGATCCGCGCTTGTCGGCAAAGAAATTTTGTCGGTTTCGGATCGGCCAAACGACCCATGAATTGGCCCTAAACGACCCACGGAATCCCCGATGATGGCAGCTTGGCAACCTGCCGGAGGGGTGTTGGAATGCCATGGATCGATCCGCGCTTGTCGGCAAAGAAATTTTGTCGGTTTCGGATCGGCCAAACGACCCATGAATTGGCCCTAAACGACCCACGGAATCCCCGATGATGGCAGCTTGGCAACCTGCTGGAGGGGTGTTGGAATGCCATGGACCGATCTGCGCTTGTCGGCAAAGAAATTTTGTCGGATCGGCCAAACAACCCATGAATTGGCCCTAAATGACCCACGGAATCCCCGATGA
>JAMFTS010000348.1:0-2500 GCA_028095005.1 Rhynchospora pubera | reverse complement strand
CGTGGCAGACAAGCTCTCTCTGGCCGAAAAGCGTGGAACGGGCACCAAAAAGCGTGAGGGGTTTTTCAGGGGTTGGTAACTACGGTACTATAAGAAGGGAAAAAATGCATCTTGTCTATTAGGGGGTAGGGTGTATTCGACTTGGAATTGGGTTGGCAACCCATCCAAGGCTGCAGCTTGGCACGCTGCAGCGGTGTTTCCCCCTGACACCGACTGGTCCGATGAGCTACGGACTGGTCCGAAACGGGCCACGGGATGGTCCGATGTGACCCTCCGCTCTGTTGGAGCGTGCCAGACAAGCTAAACGTCCCACAGAATCCCCGATGATGGCAGCTTGGCAACCTGCTGGAGGGGTGTTGGAATGCCATGGACCGATCCGCGCTTGTCGGCAAAGAAATTTTGTCGGTTTCGGATCGGCCAAACGACCCATGAATTGGCCCTAAACGACCCACGGAATCCCCGATGATGGCAGCTTGGCAACCTGCTGGAGGGGTGTTGGAATGCCATGGATCGATCCGCGCTTGTCGGCAAAGAAATTTTGTCGGTTTCGGATCGGCCAAACGACCCATGAATTGGCCCTAAACGACCCACGGAATCCCCGATGATGGCAGCTTGGCAACCTGCTGGAGGGGTGTTGGAATGCCATGGACCGATCCGCGCTTGTCGGCAAAGAAATTTTGTCGGATCGGCCAAACGACCCATGAATTGGCCCTAAATGACCCACGGAATCCCCGATGATGGCAGCTTGGCAACCTGCCGGAGGGGTGTTGGAATGCCATGGACCGATCCGCGCTTGTCGGCAAAGAAATTTTGTCGGTTTCGGATCGGCCAAACGACCCATGAATTGGCCCTAAACGACCCACGGAATCCCCGATGATGGCAGCTTGGCAACCTGCCGGAGGGGTGTTGGAATGCCATGGATCGATCCGCGCTTGTCGGCAAAGAAATTTTGTCGGTTTCGGATCGGCCAAACGACCCATGAATTGGCCCTAAACGACCCACGGAATCCCCGATGATGGCAGCTTGGCAACCTGCTGGAGGGGTGTTGGAATGCCATGGACCGATCTGCGCTTGTCGGCAAAGAAATTTTGTCGGATCGGCCAAACAACCCATGAATTGGCCCTAAATGACCCACGGAATCCCCGATGATGGCAGCTTGGCAACCTGCTGGAGGGGTGTTGGAATGCCATGGACCGATCCGCGCTTGTCGGCAAAGAAATTTTGTCGGTTTCGGATCGGCCATAAACGACCCATGAATTGGCCCTAAACGACCCACGGAATCCCCGATGATGGCAGCTTGGCAACCTGCTGGAGGGGTGTTGAATGCCATGGACCGATCCGCGCTAGTCGGCAAAGAAATTTTGTCGGTTTCGGATCGGCCATACACGACCCATGAATCGTCCCTAAACGACCCACGGATTGTTAGTTTTTCGCATACGGCATTCCTCTATGCGATGCGTATCCTGGACTTGCATCTTCGCTGCTAGAGGTCCGATCTGGCCTGTGCAGCGGTGTTGTAGGCGACGGTGGCGTTGTGTTTAGGCGTGTGGCGTTGCATGAGTTGTTTTTTGGCGTGCTCTGCATGGCAGAACTCCTGCGCATCGGCGTGGCAGACTGTCATGGGGCCGCCTCTTCATTATCCCTCTCGTCCGGTGTGAAATTTCGCCTGGGAGGGATTGTGGGTACCGTATTTGTCTGTGTCGTTCTATCCAAGCGGGAAACATGATCTGTCCGACGATGTATGCTTTTGCTTGCCTTGCTGATAATTTTATTGTCTGCAGGGGCAGCCGAATTTTAGGCGAAACCCTTGTGCGTCCCATGGCATCAATGCCGTGGCACCGCACACGGGTGTTGTCGGCTCTTGCGGATGTGGTGTCCATGATAAGTTCTGTCGGCCATTAGCGGCCTGCAGGCTTCGGAAGGTCCCTTTTACGGATCATTGGTCCGTCGATCGCCCTGTCATGTCGCTTTTGGCGTCATGATGGAGCGGTGTGTTGGTTGCCTCCCTGACCGAATGAGCAGCGATTGCCGGGTACTGTTGTGAGATGGTTCTCCCCTCCGGGGCGGCTCCAGAAACAATGTGCCGGCTCTCGTTTAAGACGTGCTACCTGGTTGATCCTGCCAGTAGTCATATGCTTGTCTCAAAGATTAAGCCATGCATGTGTAAGTATGAACTAATTCAGACTGTGAAACTGCGAATGGCTCATTAAATCAGTTATAGTTTGTTTGATGGTACGTGCTACTCGGATAACCGTAGTAATTCTAGAGCTAATACGTGCAACAAACCCCGACTTCTGGAAGGGATGCATTTATTAGATAAAAGGCTGACGCGGGCACGCCCGCTGATCCGATGACTCATGATAACTCGACGGATCGCACGGCCTTCGTGCCGGCGACGCATCATTCAAATTTCTGCCCTATCAACTTTCGATGGTAGGATAGGGGCCTACCATGGTGGTGACGGGTGACGGAGAATTAGGGTTCGATTCCGGAGAGGGAG